>CAWUFW010000198.1:0-127500 GCA_963921515.1 Calotriton arnoldi | reverse complement strand
GACAGTCGTTCTTGTCGCAGAGTCAGGACTCTAGCGATGTCAGCCATGGTCCTTTGGAGAGCATGGAGCAGACTGTGGGTGTCCGTTAGGGACTGTGAGTGGTCCCTGATGGGACTTAGACACTAGTTTGGCTAACATGCGGTCGAACCCCACCTGCACCTGTTCAGCCAGCTTCTCCTGGCACCCCAACACATGGCTTTGGAAGGCCATGTGTTCATCGTGGGGGTCCTGGGAGGCAGCCGTGGTGGTGGGTGCTGCCTGCTGTGTGTGCTGTGCAGGGGGTGGTTTCTCCTCGTGGCAGCTGGGCTGTCCTGATCCTGGAAGTGGGCTGCGGAGGCTCTCCACGAGCTGTTGGAGGGCATCGGAGTCGAAGGTGTGGTGGTCCTCTTGTCATCAGAGAAGAGAGGTTCGGACTGCTCTGCAGGAGGTGTTGGATTTCCCCCTGCAATGTGAATGGGAGATGCAGTTTAACATCGTGTTCACATGTATGTTGACGCATTGTACATGTTTACATTCAGACTGCATGACAGTGTACATTGTGACTGTTTGGGGGAGCTGCCTATTTGATGCGGGACAGGGGACATTCCGACTACATCACGGATGTGTGTTTGTACTTGTACATTGTCAACTCACGTTTCCCTGCAGTGCCAAATGTGATTGGCCAGTTTCTACTGATGCAGCGCGTACAATAAAAACTATTCTCCTCCTAGGTCACTTATAGGTCATCCAGGGGCAAACTATATTTTCTCACATCCACATGACGATGGGGCCCATAAACATCGCCTATCACACACGCACACACCTGGATTTCCTTTACACCTTTACGAAATTCTGTATTCCTAGGAGAAGCATGAGAACTAAATGGAAAACACCATTTATGTACCGCTGGAAGGAGCCGGGATATCTTATTACCTTAACTTATCGCTTTCTTTTAGTTATTTCTTAAGATATTCCTGCTCATTGTTTTGTCGATGAATCATTCATGTAAAAATTAGTTCATAGTGATTAAGACCAGCTGAATCACAATAACCAATTACTGATGTCACAATCATTTAGGAAAATAACCACTGAGTCATTTGGTTTAAAGAATCTTAAATTTTATATAATTTTAAAAGCATGAGAAAGAATTTAAACTTTTATTCAATTATTCAATCATTGTTAATTCAAATATTTATTGAGCATAATCAATTTATTGCAGAAAGGAAATTTTCGTCATGAAGCAAAACCCTAATTACCTGCCTACCTTCCTAATTTAGCCTAATGATTTCTAAACTAAGTTTAAGAATTAGAAATAACCTGATTCTCATACTCAACTGGAAAATTAAGACAGCAACAGAAACTTCAGCTCGTCAGCATCAGCTACCTGCAACCCGTCTCATCTAACAGTCTTTCAGCATCTCCCGCTCAGTAATGGATCGATCAGGACCACCCAGCACTGGAAGCCACCAACACCAACACGACTCTCCAACTCCGCTCCTGACTGTGACTGTGTCCCCCTCCCACTAAGAGTAGGCCCTCTTATACCCTAATTCTAACTTTGCTAACTAATTGTTGCAACATTAATAACACGCTTTTCTTTCATTGGTCCATGCATGTCATCTTATTCATTCTTTTAATCAAGTTCTCTTGGATCCAATGGTCCTTGGATCATTTCCTTTCTCACAGTTCAAGACATGTTTCCATCCGCTTCGATCAGTACATTTGTAACTTCTTTCGATACATTCGAGAACTCTGCAGGCATTGTCCTTTCTCTTAAACTGGTTTCCCACGGTTCTTTGCTGATCACCACGGCACACTATCAGTTCAATTAGGTCACATCAGCCCTGACCATTTCTCGCATCCTAGCCTCTCAGCAACATCACAAGGCTAGCTTTTCTCCAACTTTTCTCCCTTGTCACGTGTTTCCCCGCACTTGCGCACTTCATTAACTGGCAGCCATTTTATATCGCCACTCGGTTATACTTTAGAAGCACTATTTTGAAATAAACAAAACATAATTAAAATAGAGAAAAATAGCCTTTTCGTTTCCCTCCCGTCATCTACGTACCCCAATTAGTTATTACCTAGCAGAAAGCAACATTTAAGCTGTTTCTTACTTACCATCACTATTGTTTTTGCAACGACACGTTTATATTCTATGAAGCACAAAATCATGCATTTATTTTAAATTAGTACGCATTTGTTTTTATGTTATAATTAGACACACGGACATTCGTTAATAGATTATTCAGCACATACACTTGCGTATTACCCTTCCCACACATACAGTGTTGATTAATACATTTAAACGAACATTTTATTAATTATTTATAAAATTTGTTAGGGGTTAAAAATTTTTTATTTTCTCTGCTCTATCAACTCCCCCTTTGGTGATTTTTAAATCACCACATAAAACCCAAGTTATACTTCTTTTTCAGGCAGTATATGTCTTTCATCCTTTGCTTTTTGTTAGTTACACATCTGTTTCTCTTTCATCTTGTCTTCTTGTCTCCTTATACATGCTTTCTTTCATTTTCTCTAACTCAATTTCACCCATCTCTCTCTCTCTCGCTTTCATTATTCTGTTATTTCTTTTTATCTTATTTTGTCTTACTTTTCTTTTTATACACGTTATTACTATTTTCAACACCATGGCTAATAATATTACTACAGTTGCTATTATTATAACTTTCCCTATCATTAGTCTTCTCATTCTGGACAACCAATTTGCTACTGAAGAAAACCCTCTACCAAGTTTTCCCAAGACACTTTCAACCTCCAGTGTAACTAGTTCTTTGTGCAAATTTGTAATATTCGTAATATACTTCTGTATATTTTCACTTTTATCAGGAATGTAAGTGCAACAATGTTGGACTTTCAACATTCCACAGACTCCACCCTCCTTTGCCAAAAGAATATCAAGGGCAAGCCGATTTTGCATCACCATAGCTCTCATGGCAACTATTTCGGTATTTACCATTAAGAACCCTCCCGCAGTATCTGTAGACAAACGATCTACTACTGTGGATAATTTCGAATTTTAAATGCATTCAAAGATATTCCCACTGCTGGTATTAATGCTCCAAAAATATCACCTATAATTTCTGAAAAACTTTCCCTCTTTCTACGTGTAAAGCTATTAATCATCTTGTATGTTCCTTTTTCTTCTCTGTCCATATGAAAGATTTTTGGAAAGACCAGGCCTACATAGCAAGTTCCATACCAATGGTCCGGTAACCTGTAATAAGCTCTATTCCCACAAATATAATAGATACCTGGAAATATTGGATCTTTTCCACCTTTGAATCCCCAACCTCCCAGAATTTGATAATTGTCATGGCAGATACTGGAACCTACAAAGTAATTGTCATAGACTGTCTTATTTCTCCTAATACACAACTTTCCTGTTTGCGGCCAATCTAATGTCATTGCTGCATTTATCTTTTCCCTTCATGATTTCCTTCCTCAAATGTCCATAGATGTGTTCCTTCCTCTTTTATTGCTTCTTTTTGAAATTTCATTCTTCTTTCTTCAACCATTTCTAAAAATACCTTTTCTTCTTTCTTTAACTCACAGGTAAGGTTGTTACTAACTATTTCTTCTAAGGTTAATTTTCTATGTTCTAGAAAGAATTCTCCTAAAACCTTTGCTGGTTTTACTTTGGTAAGTTCTGGTACTACTGGAATGTTTGCAAAAATCTTATCTATATCAGTATAATAAGATTCTAATCTACCTGTTTTATAAAATAAACTTGCTATTACACTACAGGTTATTCCATAAGTTAGAGGTAGGTGATGATAAGTCACACCTTCTGACACTGATGCAGGCAACTGCATACAAACATAACAGTCTCTCACATCCATTGTCTCTACATATTCATACAACAATTTTGTAAAAACATTTTTAGAAAAATCTGTTACTGACTTATCCTTATGTAATTCTGCACTACTTCTTAAAATAACTGGTTCTTTAATATTAGTTTCCTTTTCTGGTTTAGTATCATTCTTCGCTTCTATTACAGCTAAACTAATAGGAATTGTGATTGCTAAAACTATCCATATGGTCATTAATAACCCTGTACAAAAACAGCACATTTTACACCATCTTTTTATAAACTCACATTTATCTCTTCTATCCCTAGTATTTTCCATTTTTCTTTTATTTATTTTAAGTTTCAGAAAATTGTGTCACTACACCTCAGAAATGACTTAGATGCCACTCTGCTTTCAAAAAGTCTTTGCTTGGTACTTTCTTTTAATTCTTTCCAGAATTCTTTCGTTGTCACATCCGGTGATTTGTCACATCCAGTAAAATTGTCATGTCCGGCAGAAGCACTATAAGTCTTCACTTCAGGTTTGTTGCATCTCACCTTTTCCCATTCGACTTCTTAGTCTCTGGTTCTCGTGAGTGTTTTCTTCTTCTTTGTAATCCGTCAGTGCGATATACAGCCACTCAGGTGACTTATACTTTGCATTCACTTTCTTCGTTCTTTTGGACTTTTGCAATCGTTTTCCACTTGGTTTTTCTTGTCCCTTTTGACTTGTTATCTCATTCACTTGTTCAGCACTTTCTTCTCCTGCTCTTATTATTCTATATCTCAATTTTCTTATATAGCTGTTGGGCCAATTATCTCCTTTTCTTGGCCTTTTGGCTTCACCTTCTTTTTCTTCTCTTTCTGATTTCCAATTTCTTTTTCTTGATTCAGTTTTTGCTTTCTCCTCTTCTCCACTCTCTTCAGTTTCTGTTTCAACTGTTTCACTATTGTCTCTTATTTTGAAACTTATGATCTCGTCATCTCCTACTGGTGGATCTGTCTTCTCCTTCTTGTGTTCCCTTATTACTGTCCCTCCTCGGTGTTCTTCCGATTTGGTGTTTTCCTCCCTTTCTGCTTCTAAATTTCCCTGTTCTTCTGTTTCTCTATCTGTCCCTATTGCTCCTCGGGGTTCTTCTCGATTCTCTAACTTTTGTGTACTTCTTTCCCTACTTCATCTATTAATATTATTTCTGAAGGATTTCCACCATAACTTGTACTTGGTTGTTCATCTAGATCAATTTCTTGCTCATTTTCTTCTCGAATTGGTTTATAACCCCAAGTTCTCCTTCGGAATTCTTCACAGTTTGCAACTGAATCATCAGATCCTGAACTTGTGTCAGATGTTTCCAGATGTCGACTTACAGGTCGATCTTCAAGTTCTGGAACTTCTGAATTTCTTTCTTCTTCTTCTTCTCTAGAGGTGCTTGCAGTTGGGGTTTCCAGATGTCGACTTTCAGGTCGATTTTCAAGTTCTGGCACCCTTTCTCTTATCCTTGTTGTCCCAGCCGTTAAGCTTTTATCCCACACTTCCAGACGTCGACTCACATGTCGATCAGTAGGTTCTTGAACTCTGATTGTGTGGCTGGCATGGACCCAGTTCTTCACTCCTGCACACTTGACTGCAGTCGTTGTTACTAGGATTACCTGTCGTGGTTCGTCCCAGCGAGGAACTAGACAGTTTCTTCTCCTGTGGATTTTTATACGGACCCAGTCTCCTGGATTCAAGTCGTGGGCTGGTTTTCTTTCAAGAGTGGTCGCATCCGGTCCAACCTGATGAAACACAGAACGCACGACATCAGCCAGTCCCTTGCAATAATCCAGTACTAGATCATCAGTTATAGTCAATAACTTGTTGACAGGTACTTGTGCTTGTCTCATTGCTCGTCCCATGATCATCTCATGAGGACTAAGTCCAGTTTTCTTTTCAGGGATGCTTCTGATGATCATCAGAACAAGAGGCAGTGCATCTGGCCATTTGAGTCCTGTAGCTTGACACATTTTTCCCAATCTGTTCTTAATTGTTCCATTAATTTGCTCCACTACCCCAGAAGCCTCTGGTCTGTAAGCACAATGTAGTTTTTGTTTAATACTCAATGCTTCGCAAATCAATTGGATCAACTCATTTTGAAAATGTGTTCCTCTATCCGTCTCAACCGTGACTGGAAAACCATACCTTGGAATGAACTCCCGCAGCATAAGTTTTGCCACCGTTGTTCCATCATTCCTTCTAGTGGGGTATGCCTCCACCCAACGAGAAAACAAACAGACGACCACTAGAACATATTTTAGTCTGTTACTAGGGGCATTTCTATAAAGTCTAACTGCATTCTAGTGAACGGACCTCCTTCTCGTCCTATTGTTCCTAGACTCACTACCGTCTTTCTTCCTGGGTTAAACTGCTGACAAATAAGACATCTTTGACAAAGACTTTCAGCTATGGTTCTGAATTTTGGGTTATACCAGGTTTGTCTAAAAAGTCTGATCATTGCATCTCTCCCAATATGAGCTTGTCCATGGTACATCCGTGCCATGTCTGCAATCATGCTATCAGGCATAACTGGTCTTTCGTCTCTGTATACCCATACACCATTATTTTCCTGTCTTCTACATCCTGCTTTTATCCAGTAATCTTTTTCCTCTTCATTTGCAGCTTCTTGTAACTGTCTTACTTCATCCCATTTCTCAACAGTATTAGTAAAAAGCAAAGGAGAAGAGATATGCTCCCTTTCTCTATTTTTATTCATGGACACCATGTTCTCTGCACAATATTTGGCTATCTCGTCAGCATAATTATTGCCAACAGCTATGTAATCTTCGTTTTTCTTATGCGCCTTGCACTTCACTACAGCTATTTGTTTGGGCAACTGTATCGCCTCAAGCAGCTTTTTAACAAAATCTCCATTTCTGATAGGTGTTCCTGCAGACGTCAAGAAACCTCTTTGTGACCAAATCTGACCAAAATCATGTACGATGCCGAAACTATATTGGCTATTGGTCACAATCGTGACTCGTACATTTCTTCCTAATTTACATGCTTGAATCAAAGCAATCAGTTCCGCAACTTGTGCAGACCTTATTCCTTTCAGACAAGACGCTTCATCACAGTTGCCACTGTGCACACTGCGTAAGCTGCGCTTAAAACTCCTTCTTTTGTTCTCAAACATGAGCCATCTACAAACATGACATAATCGGATTCCTTTAACGGTTCATCTTTTATGTCAGCTCTTGGTTTCGTGCAATATTCCAGCACGTTCAGACAATCATGATCTACTTCGTCTTGTTCAATTATACTCTCCTCATCTGGCAATGATGTTGAAGGATTCACATTCATACATCTATCTATGGTCACATTTTCAGCACTCAAGATGACTTTTTCGTACTTAGTCAGCCGACTAACTGTCATGTACTGTGTTTTTGTTCTTGTCAAAAGAATTTCTACTGAATGGGGAACATATACTCTCAGTGGATACCCCATCACTATACCTTCACTTTGTTCCAGACTTACACAAGTAGCAGCAACTGCTTTCAGACATCCGGGCAATGCTTTTGCTATAGGATCTAAAACAGCTGAAAAATAAGCAATTGGTCTTTTCATTGTTCCATGTTTTTGTACCAGAACTGAAAACGCACATCCATCTCTTTCACTGCAGTACAACTCAAAATCCTTCTCATAATCAGGCATGCCTAATGCAGGGGCCTCACACAATTTCTTTTTCAATTCTTTGAAAGATTTCATTTCTTCATTGTTTAACTCAAAAGGGTCTCTTACATCTTTCTTGGTCAACTTTTGTATTGGTTTTGCAATCAAAGAGAAGCCACTTATCCATTGTCGGCAATATCCAACCATTCCCAGAAACATTCTTACCTCTCTTTGCGTCATTGGTGCTCTCATTCCTTGAATCATTCTTACTCTTTCTGTCGCTATCTTTCGCACTCCTTTCTCAATTTTATGCCCTAAATATTGAACTTCTTTTTGGCAAAATTGCAATTTTGAAGGAGACACTTTATGTCCTCTTTTCTCTAGATGGTTCAGTAAAGCAATTGTATCATTTACACATGCTTCTTTTGTTTTCGATGCCACCAATAGGTCATCGATATACTGCACCATCACTGACTTTTCTGGCATTTTCAAATCTTCCAGAGATTTCTTTAGAATCTGATTAAAGATTGAGGGGCTTTCTGTATACCCCTGAGGAATTCGGCACCATGCCAAAATACGCTCTCCGAACCGGAACGCAAATAATGGCTGGCTACCTGGATGCAAAGGAATAGAGAAAAATGCGTGACACAAATCTATCACAGTGTACCACTCAGCTTCGTGTGGAATTTGATATAGAATTACTGCAGGGTTTGGCACTATTGGACAACAGGGCACAACTATTTTGTTGATCTTTCTCAAATCCTGTACTATTCTATATGTTCCATTTGGCTTTTTCAGTCCCATAATAGGTGAATTACATGGACTGCTCATTATTTCTTTTAGAATTCCCTGTTCAATCATTTTATTTATTACAGGAGTTATTCCTTCAATTATTTCTGGAGTTAATTTGTACTGTGGCGTATTCGGGTAAGTTGTTCCTTCTTTTACTGTTACTTTTACGGGATCAACTTCTTTCATCAATCCAATGTCTTCTCCTGTAAAATCCCACACACTTTCTTTCACTGCAATTTTTAGTTCTTCTGGAAGTTTTTCTGCATCAAATGCAGGAAACAAACCATTCATTTCAGGTTCCTGATTCATCAAAGTTACTTTATATAAGACATCTTCATCTGAGGTCTGAAATCCAATTCCGTCTGGCGTACAATAAATTGTGCAATTCATCTTGCACAAGAGGTCACGACCTAAAAGATTTACAGGACTACAATCGCACACTACAAATTTATGCATTTTGCTAAAAGAACCAATTTTTACTTCCACTAATTCAGTAAGTGGTGTTTTAATCTGCTGATTGGCTACTCCTACCACTTGGATGCTTTCACCTGAGAGAGGAAGGTTTGGAATTTCCACTGATCTAACAGTAGAACGGGTAGCTCCAGTATCGACAAGGAATGTTACATTTGCACCATTCACTTCTCCATCCACAAAGGGACCAGACTGATCTACCTCTAGAGTTGCACCAAGTACGCACTCTTTCCCTCTCCTGGGCACCGTCAGAATCTTTCATCCGGCTCATCCTCACTCTGACGCAACCAATACTGAGAAATGTTAGCTGCTCGCGGCAACTGTGTTACCTGCTCTCCTCCGTAGAATCCTGTTTCTGTACTGTATCTTTGCTGGTTAACAGTGTTGGGAAGTGGTGGTTGCGGCACCTGACTTTGTTGAACAACTACCTCATTCTGCACCTGTGGAGTTAATGATTGATTTTCCGGATTAGGTTTAGGTGGGAACTTACACTCGTTTCTCCAATGCCCTAATTTTCCGCAATTATGACATGGCCATTTCTTCTTTGCTTCTTCTAGACTCACTTGACCTTTCCCTTTACCTATGTTAGGTCGCATTTTATTCTGTCCTGTTTCATTCCCATTATTATTGTCCAATTGAGCTTCTTGTTTTTCTGCCACCTTCACCTGTGCCCACATTGCCTTCTCTTTCAATTTACGCTGTCTACTCTCAATATCATCACTGCAATACTTAGCATACCTCAGCACATCATCGACTGTGCCATTCTGCCAATTAATCATATGCTGTTTAATCATTTCACTAATCTCTGGTTTCAATCCAAACACAAATCTGTACACAAAATGACTCATATCCTTTTCACTTAATTCCTCATATCCACTATACTGCTTGAAAACCAACAACAACCTTTCATAATAGGCGTGTACAGACTCCTTACTTTCTTGTGTAGTTCTATCGATTTTTACCCAATCTGTCTCTTTAGGAGGAATCTTATTCTTCAAAAAGGTAATCACCTTATCATACTTTTTCATCACATCAGGACCTGGAGCTCCTGTCTTAGGATCTCTTGGATATTCTGTAGTTGGCCAGTCAACTGTAATCTTACATTCTGACCACAAATCAGTTGGTACCACTATGTCAAATAATCCATCTAAATCTATCCACAACACTTTTGAAACCTTTACAAATCTCTCTACTTGTCGGTACCACTCAACTGGTTTCTCTCTTAGCTTCGGAAAGTCATTGGTAAATGACAGTATATCCTGCCTAGTCCAGGGAACATGCACATAACTACCACCTGGAGTTTCTCTCATAGGGTATTCTCTGGCAACAGGTTCCTTTTCAGTTATCATAAAAGCCAAAGAAGCTTTGTCTGTAGTTTTCTCATTCTTCTTCGTCCATCTAACCTTCCATCTGTCCACATCACCCCATTTTCTCAACAACACAATTAACTCTTTTATCTGTGTCAGCCTTCCTGCCGTGTTCAAATTCTCAATATCCTTTTCACAAAAGTCTACTCTATATGGTTTCTGCAATGTTTTCACTTTCGCAAAGTCTATTCCAATTTCACTGGCTACTTCTTCTAGTTTGTCATGTAAATTCTTTGCTCTCCATGTAATACTTTTGCACAGAAACATTATTTCATCATCCTGGTAATTTTTTATCTTTTCTGTACCAATCGTTCCTAGAATTAATTCTTCCATGTCAATTTTTAACCTAATTACATCTAATGGTTTTTCTTCTGGTTCTTTTATTTTAAATGCCTTCATCCACTCATTTAATTCATCAGGAGTCGGACCTATGGGTGTATTATTTAGTTCTACCCAATTACCACTCTTTTCAGGGGTTTCTGTTGCAGATTCTGTTACCATATGCATTTTCCTACCATTGCACTCATTCACAGTCAAATTTGTAGGTGGACTTGGTCTGTAAGTACTAGCCAAATTACTTGTACTTGCACTTTGTTCCATTCTTTCTTTTTCTCTCTGAAATTGTGAACTCATGGGAATCACCAAAGATCTTTCATCAATTTTCTGATTCTCAAAAACTGGTATTACTGGACCTATTGTTACAGGCACAGTAACTGCTTCCATATTTTTCGTTAATTCTCTAATCTTCTCAGTTAGTTCTTTGGTTGTCCTTGCTAATTCGCTTGCATTGTCGCTTTCTATTCCTTCATTTTGTGAAGTTCTCATTTGTTCTTGTGACCTATTTATTTCAATTCTTTTCTCCGGACTTTTATTTCGCATAGTCTCTATTAGCGGCGCATTTGGTGTCACCACTGTAGAACTCTGCTGATACGGAGGTGGATTTCTATTTAGAATATCTTCCAGCAATTCATCATCCGTTTCGCTCTCATGCATATATTTCTCCCTCTCCATATGTTTCTTTTTCTCAGTCCGTTTTTTCTTAGTCCCTTCCTCAACTGTAAAAGCTGGAAACAAACCTCCTGTCATGTTAGCACATCTCCATCGTTTTATTCTATCTTCATGATTTATTCCCCACATCCTTCCGGGCATAAACTCATGATCCCTTAAACCTCTGAATCTCTCTCGCTCATACATCTCATCCTCCCATTCCGTCAACGCTTCAAACTGTGTCGGTCTAGGTCTAGGTTCTAGATTTGTCATCTTTTCTCGCAAATTTCGCAAAACCGCTACACTAAACGAACCATTCTCAGGGAAAGCTAAAGCACCATCATTCTTCGTATACTTTGCCCAATTTTCCAACCATATGCATGTATGATATCCATATTTCAGCATCATATGTGAAGCTGCTGATTTCGGCGGAGGAATTACTTGTCCCTCTCTAGTCACAACCTTTTTGTCTTTCTTAAAGAAATTCTTTATTTTTGTCGTCCATGACGTCCTCTCCCTTTCATACTCGTAATACGGCATGTTTTCTATTTGTTTTTCTCTTTACGCTAGCGCTGTTCTGTGTACGGAACTTCAACCAATTACAGCGCGACTCACACTAACGTACCAATCAGAACAATTCCCTTCGTCCGCGAACCAACCAATCCTAGCGCAGCACTTTTCTACGTCACTTCTGACTCTGGGTTCACGTGACTAGCGCACTATCCAATCCTAGCGCGGCACTGTTCTACGTCACTCCTGCTCTTTTACCCCTCCTTTACAAAATTTATCGGCAATTTTTCTTTTCACTGTTTTCTCCGTTAGTTACAACAATTAAAACAATTCCATAGTCTGATTCGCTAAACAAAAGTGACAGCTTTGTCCTTGTACACAAGAATCCTGTATTTCCAGTAGGCAGCGCTTACCTCTACCCTACCACAGAATTATTTACTCTCGCCGATAAAGTAGCACTTCCCTCTACCTTACCCTTCTTTCAAGCAAACAATTTACTCGTTTCTCTGGGGATAAGACACATGTGGAGACTAGGCTCCTGAGAATTAAGGCCAAAGTTTCACAAGAAAACGTGATTTGCTATCTCAGTTATACACCTTTCGTACAGAAAATCCCTAACATAACACAACCTGTGTTATTACCAAAATGAATTCAGACCATGTACCAAATTCCATGTGACTTCTCTTGCCACACGTGTTCCACTTCCTACATCCCAGAAGCGTGAAAACTCACATATAACATAACGCGACTCAACATATAGTGTTAGTCATCAAAAATAATCAATAATCAATAACAATAATCACTAAACTAATCTATAGAAAACCATAACTCTGCTACCAAGAAATCTGATCTGATGCAGCGCGTACAATAAAAACTATTCTCCTCCTAGGTCACTTATAGGTCATCCAGGGGCAAACTATATTTTCTCACATCCACATGACGATGGGGCCCATAAACATCGCCTATCACACACACCTGGATTTCCTTTACACCTTTACGAAATTCTGTATTCCTAGGAGAAGCATGAGAACTAAATGGAGAACACCATTTATGTACCGCTGGAAGGAGCCGGGATATCTTATTACCTTAACTTATCGCTTTCTTTTAGTTATTTCTTAAGATATTCCTGCTCATTGTTTTGTCGATGAATCATTCATGTAAAAATTAGTTCATAGTGATTAAGACCAGCTGAATCACAATAACCAAATACTGATGTCACAATCATTTAGGAAAATAACCACTGAGTCATTTGGTTTAAAGAATCTTAAATTTTATATAATTTTAAAAGCATGAGAAAGAATTTAAACTTTTATTCAATTATTCATTCATTGTTAATTCAAATATTTATTGAGCATAATCAATTTATTGCAGAAAGGAAATTTTCGTCATGAAGCAAAACCCTAATTACCTGCCTACCTTCCTAATTTAGCCTAATGATTTCTAAACTAAGTTTAAGAATTAGAAATAACCTGATTCTCATACTCAACTGGAAAATTAAGACAGCAACAGAAACTTCAGCTCGTCAGCATCAGCTACCTGCAACCCGTCTCATCTAACAGTCTTTCAGCATCTCCCGCTCAGTAATGGATCGATCAGGACCACCCAGCACTGGAAGCCACCAACACCAACACGACTCTCCAACTCCGCTCCTGACTGTGACTGTGTCCCCCTCCCACTAAGAGTAGGCCCTCTTATACCCTAATTCTAACTTTGCTAATTAATTGTTGCAACATTAATAACACGCTTTTCTTTCATTGGTCCATGCATGTCATCTTATTCATTCTTTTAATCAAGTTCTCTTGGATCCAATGGTCCTTGGATCATTTCCTTTCTCACAGTTCAAGACATGTTTCCATCCACTTCGATCAGTACATTTGTAACTTCTTTCGATACATTCGAGAACTCTGCAGGCATTGTCCTTTCTCTTAAACTGGTTTCCCACGGTTCTTTGCTGATCACCACGGCACACTATCAGTTCAATTAGGTCACATCAGCCTTGACCATTTCTCGCATCCTAGCATCTCAGCAACATCACGAGGTTAGCTTTTCTCCAATTTTTCTCCCTTGTCACGTGTTTCCCGCACTTGCGCACTTCATTAACTGGCAGCCATTTTATATCGCCACTCGGTTATACTTTAGAAGCACTATTTTGAAATAAACAAAACATAATTAAAATAGAGAAAAATAGCCTTTTCGTTTCCCTCCCGTCATCTACGTACCCCAATTAGTTATTACCTAGCAAAAAGCAACATTTAAGCTGTTTCTTACTTACCATCACTATTGTTTTTGCAACGACACGTTTATATTCTATGAAGCACAAAATCATGCATTTATTTTAAATTAGTACGCATTTATTTTTATGTTATAATTAGACACACGGACATTCGTTAATAGATTATTCAGCACATACACTTGCGTATTACCCTTCCCACACATACAGTGTTGATTAATACATTTAAACGAACATTTTATTAATTATTTATAAAATTTGTTAGGGGTTAACATTTTTTATTTTCTCTGCTCTATCACTACGCACATGCAGCACCAGTTGTGTCCTCTGTTCTGTTGTGGACGTGTTGCGGTTTGTACCACATCGTTGTCAATGTTGATGTGCTCTGCATGTAATGTGTGTGTGCCGCATTTTGGGGGAGTCGCCCCTGCAGCTCTGATTTAGCTGCCCTTATCCCTTTCATGCGGTGTGCCTCTGGGTTCTGTGCTTATGCAGTGCTGAGATGTTGCATACCTGTGTGCATTGGTCTCTTGGTGGGAGTTGTGGGTCAGGGCCATGGTTTGTCCGCAGATGTGCTATGCTTAATTGTGCATGTGTGCCATTGTGCCCATCTCCCCCTGTCCCCCCAGTCCCTGGTGGTTACTCACCCTGTTGCTGTTGTGTCCGGTCATATTGAGCAGTGTCCGGTCCCCCAACTCCTGCCACCGTCTCCCCACTGATGACTGTGGACACCATAACCTCCATCTCGTCCAGCTCCTCCTGTGGCGCTGGACTCCCACCTCCAGTCTGCATTGCTGCCTTCTGGTTGTTTGCGAGTTTCAGCTTGGTTTTGCGCTTCACATCATTCCAGCACCTCTTTACCTCGTCCATTGTCCTCTTCAGCACTCCGACTGCATTCACCTTGTCCACGATGGTCTGCCATATTCCATTCTTAGTTGCCAGTGACACAGTGGAGGTGACGAACAGTGTTTGATGGTGTTCTATCACCTCTGTTATGAGGATCCTGTTTTCCTGCGGACTGAACCGCTTCTTCCTACTCTTCTTGTCCTTGTCCTTGCCCTTCCCTGACCCCGAGGTCCCTGGCTGTTCCTCCGGGGGGCTTGTGGGGTTCTGGTTGTCCTCTGTACTTGCTCCGGATGACTCCATTATGCTTCGCTGTTGTTTGGCTTTTGTTGGTATGTTTGTTTTCTACTTTTATAGTGCATTTTTCCCGCATGATGCTTGGGAATTGCAGGCCTGTGGCTGGTTTTCGTAGATTTTTGTATCGCGATTGGCGTCATCGCTACTATTTTCGCGTTGGGGTTTTGCGTTTTTGCGGTGTCGCGTTGTTTTTAACGCGTTCATTTGACGCATTGTCATGTGACTATCGCATGGTACCACCGTGTTGTGAATACCACATTGACAGGGAGTTGTTTTCCCGCGATAGACTGCGATGTGAAGGGTTGCGTTAAGCTACACTTGCGGTGGTTATCACACGTTCTTGAGAATATGCCCCTAAATCTTTTATTGTTCCGTAAGAAACAAACAGGCATTATATCTTAATAAACGAAATTGGAAAGTTTAGGGTTATCATGGCAAGAGTGTAACAGATAATTAGAACCAGAATCATCTTCACTGAATCCAGATGGCCCCAACAGGATAGAAAAAGGGGATTCCATCTGGAAATTACATTATATATTTTGTTAAAAGATGCAGGGAAATTGAATGTAATCATATCATAATGGAGTTTATAAACGCAGTCCTAACTATTTGATTTTGATAGGTCTCCAAGAAATTACTGCATATCAAACATGCTTAAAACAAAGTAAAAATATATTTAAAGGTATGACTTCGGATTTCTCAGAATTTAATTTATATCCTGATTTATCACCTGAAATAATAGCAAAAGCTTCAACTTCATTGAGTAAAAAAGGCAGTGAAGGTTCTGGGTTTGATGTAAATAGAAGAATATCATCTGCATATATTGATAATTTTAAGTGTTTATCTCCATGTGGAAATTCTTGTATTTTATTGATTTGGATATTTTTATGAAAAATGGTTCCAGAGCCAGGATGAATAAAAGTGGCGACCATAGGCACCCATGGCTGACGTTTCATTTTAGTTGAAAGGATACAGAGGAAATTCCATTAACACAAATAGTTGCTTTAGGAGCAGAATATATATATATAAGTGAAATTAAATGAATGATCTTGGGACCAAAACCAAACCAATGAAGGGAATGAAACATAAAATGCCATACCATTCTGTTGAATGCTTAAATAATATTATGATACTGTCAGACAATGAAAGGCCTTTATCAAAACCACAGGCTCTCTTCTTCTCTGCCAAGGAGAAAGCTGATCAACTGTATCAAGAGTTGGTATCACATTTAAAAAAAAAACCTTTTCCTCACCATGTAGGGTTTGAGTTGTTTTGTCTGTGTTACATACTCTTCGCTGGATTTCTACTCAGATGTGCGATCTTCCTTACAGCAGCCCCTATCTTATTAATGTGCTGTGAACACACTAATGCCGCTCTTATTAACAGCTCTTCAAATGAAATTGTTTATTTTTCCTGAGACTGGGAAGCATGAATATTCTATGATACCCTATATTTTTATGTTATGTGACTATGAATGCTTCTTTCTCAATGCCCTAAATATGCAACACAGAGTCCTTCCTTTAATATTACCGCCATTTTTTAACACCGCATGATGGTACTTCTTGATATCTACTATGTTGAGCTTATAATATGACAGCTTTTCCTTTGCAGGCTTTGAAAGATTATTTTTGGGCCAGTTGTTTCACCACGATTTGACACTTTTATTGTTAAGCGCTCTTTGTTGTACGACTTGCAGCGTGGACATATTTTGACATATTGGGTGCATAAATCTCTCACAAATATGAATTTTTGGTTATTTCTTCAAAATTCCTGGCCTGGTACCTCATGTAAGCAAACCTATAGCATTATAACTGGCTGACTCCTCGCTGCTCTCTTGCTCTAACACAAAAAGGTCACATGATATGCAGCTGGCAACTGAGTCTGATATCATGAATTATCATATACTTGCTAAACATGATTCTGCAACATCAGGTGTTCCTGGACCATGTTTATCTAGTTAAGGCATCCAATTCTACCATGCCCACCTCCAACAGACCAAAGAAGGATGCTCCTTCTCCTATTAGTACTACTTCTTCGGTATCTATGCATCTATTAGTGGTAGAAATCAGACCCTTATCACCATGTATAGAGGAAACCAATAAGAGGCTACAGATTCTTGATGATAAGTAGTCTCACATAGATAAAAAAGAGTATTTGAAGTAGATCAAATAGTGAGTGGCATACATGCTTCCAAAAGAAGATTGTCTCTATGCAACAAGAAATATCTTTTCTTAAGAAGCAGCCAGAAGATTTAGAAAATAGAATCAGAGGGTATAACCTGTGAATCCTAATGCCTACAGATACAATACTTTTTATTGAACAGTTGTGACAGTACAATGATACAGAATGCGAGGTCACATAGCATCTAGCTACTACAATAGTACAGCAATGTTTGATTGGAACTTACGGATTGAAACGCATTTTCCTTACACCATTAACTCGAGTTAAGATCAATTCCCACTCTTGCCCTTCGCAATTCCTCTGCTGGGGAAACACATAAATCACCCCTCGATACATTCAATTTGGCCCATTTTTTATCCCATTTCTTAGGACAGCCCCTGTGTTTAAATACCTCTTTCTCAGCAATCATCGCACTGTCCATATCATTTGCCCATCTCCGGTATGCAGGCAAATCCCCAGTCCCCCAAGTCTGAGCAATATTTCTCTTGGCAAGGGTGAATCCCAGTGAGGCCCACGAACGTTCGGTCTGGGTTGGGTCGGTGGCCTCCCATATATTTAGTAGGCAGAGTCGTGGGGAATTGGTGATGTCTTTCCCACCCACCTCTTTAAGTGTGGAGATAATCCTCTCCCAGTATGGGCAGATGTTTGGAAAAATGTGCCTTCCGCGGCGCACCTCCTAAGGCACCCAGGGTCAGGTCTTCGTCCCATTTTAACCAGCGTACTTGCAGAGAGATATGTCCCGTGTAGGATTTTTAGCTGAATTAACCGTAGCCTCATAGGAATGGCAACTTCTCTGGGGGAAGAAAGTGCCTCCTGACAGTCGTCCTCCTCTAGATTCCCAATATCCTTTTCCCATTATTGCCGGAGACGTATTAACGGGTCCGGCTTATTATTTATTAATTTATGGTATGTAAGGGATATTGCTTTATGTGACATGGGTTCCGTTAGGAGTCTATCCTCCAGTGGGGATGCCTCAGGCAAAGCTTCACCACTCATTACAGCGGTAGTTATAGCGCAACGTATTTGTAAATATCGAAAAGCCTCCGACCCAGCCAGTTGATATTCTACTTGAAGGTCTCCAAATGGAACTATCTTGTTTCGCTTCCAGAGATCACCAACTAAAGAGATGCCAATTACGTCCCATTTATCGAACCCAGGCATTTACTCAGCGTGCCAAGTTGCTCGGTCTCCCATAGAGGAGTGGTCAGTGTTATTTTCTTGTGCCACCCTAGTGTTTTTGTTGCTCTGTGCCAGATTGCGACTGTTTGGGCCTTGGGACCCGTAAGATGTTGGTGTTTGGGGTTACAATAAAGTGCTCTCTGATAACCACCCGGGCTCATTATCCATTTGTCCGTTCGGTATGCCGGTTCGGACAGTGAGGCGGAGACCCATTGGTTAATGACTGCAAGCTGGGAGGCCCAATAATATTGTTTGAGGTCGGGCAAAGCAATTCCTCCCTCGTACCACCCTCTCGCCAGTTTATGTGTCGCGATACGTGGGTTTTTCCCGTCCCATAAAAGAGTCCTAACCTCACTCTCTATGTTGGTGAAGTATGTATCCGGGACTTTGTAGGGGGTATTCTGCAACACATACAGAAATCGGGGCAATGCCAACATTTTGAACAGCGCTGCCCTGCCCAGGAGAGTCAGGGGTAGGAACTTCCAGTGGAGCACATCATTGTGGAGTCTAGTCAGTGGGGGCTTAAGATTGATGTCATAGAATTGGGAGGGCTGCGGGGTTATATATATACCCAGGTATCGAAATCCCTCAGTCGCAACCGTAATGTTTGTGTCTTTGGGCATCCATGTTAAGGGACCCTGAAGCATATATAGAATGGATTTTGCACAATTAATAGTATATCCTGAGTGTTTACTAAAAATTGCAAAAATATGAAGGATCCTATGGATCGAGGCTGATGGGGCCGCGACATATAGTAAGACATCGTCGGCATAGAGGGAGATTCTGTCTTCGTGGTGTTCAGTCCATTTCAGCCCCCTGATCATGGGGTCGCCCCTAACCCAAGTCGCTAATGGTTCCAGTATCAGGGCAAACATAAGGGGCGACAAGGGGCAGCCCTGTCTAGTTCCCCTCTCCAATCAGAATAGCCGGGATGTGGGTTGATTGACAACTATTTGGGCGGTCGGTTCTGTATAAAGCAATTTTACCCATTTTATGAATGTGGGGCCGAAACCCATGCGCTCGAGGAGAGCAAATAGGTAAGGCCATTCGATTGTATTGAATGCCATTTTTGCATCCAATGACAGCAGGGCGGCATCTTCTTGGATTGTGCTAATCCTCCCCATTACCCCATGCAATCTCCTAAGATTGAGGGCAGCATTCCGGCCACGCATGAAGCCTGATTGATCCGGGTGTACAAGCTTACAGATGACAGGAATTAACCGGTTGGCCAACACCTTGGCGAGGATTTTAATTTCAGCAGGCAACAGTGAGATTGGTCGATAGGAGTCGCACCTCGTCGCTGGTTTACCTTGCTTATGTATAACAACCACAGAGGCCAGCATCAAGTCACTAGGAAGGGACCCATTCTGGTAACTCTCTAGGTACATAGCTAGGAGAGCAGGTGTTATCTTAGAGGTCACAAGTTTGAACAGCTCTATTGGGAGCCCGTTGGGACCCATCCCTCGTATGGCAAGTGTTAATTCCGCATCTGTTGGATCACACTCCAAGGATTCCCGATCCTCTGGAGAAAGAGTAGTGACCGGAATGGTGGCCAGGAGGTCCCTGGAGTAAGTAAGGGTAGTGGTGGTGGTGGAGGAATATATTGAGGCAAAGTGGGATGCGAAAGCCTCAGCAATCTTTTGCGGGTCTCTAAACAACTCTCCATTTTCCCCCTCAATGAGGGGCACCCATCTCTGTGCGGCCTCCTGCCTCTCCAGCCATGCGAGCAATTTCCCTGTTTTGTCGCCCATCTCATAGATTTTGTGTAATGTAGCTTTCTGTTTTGATCTAGCTGCCTCCATTGCGAGCTGTCGGTAGTCTTGTCTTTTCATGCTAAGAGTGTTTATGGCTAGATCATCATCTGTAGTTGCCACCGTATCCTCCAGCCCTCGAATTTCATGTTCTAAGGCCTCTAACCGTGCCCTCACCTCTTTCTTATGTCCTGCCATTAATGAGAGTGCTTGGCCTTTAATAACTGCTCCGAATGCCCCCCATAGGATCTGATGGGAATCAACTGTGTTTGCGTTCTCCGTGAAGTAGTGATCCACCCCTTTTAAAATTTCACTCTTGACGTGTGGGATCTTCAAGCACCGTGGGTTTATCGGCAGGGTAGTGCGTCTATTCTCATGTGGCAGTGCTATCTGGGTGAGGACAGGAGAATGATCAGAAATACCACGCGCCAAGCACCTAGCTTCTGTAAAATTAGAAAGATCACCGACATGTGTGAGCAGATAGTCTATTCTGGACTGACTACCCTGGGCGCCTGAGTGGAATGTGAAATGGCGCACCAGGGGATTAAAATGCCGCCAGAGATCAACTAGGCCGAAGGGCGAGAGGAAATCCATCAGTTGTGAGGTGTCGTGTGGTTCTCGTCTAGGAGGCCGTCGGTCAACTCGACCATCTACCGTAAGGTTAAAGACGCCCCCCAGCACCAGGATGCCCACGGGGAGGTTAAGCAAGAACTTGCCCAGATCGGCTAGTGTAGTTTTTTTCAATGCAGGGGGGACATAAATCGAAAGTATATTAAGTGGCCTCCCTTCCCATGTCCCAGCCACCGCAGCAAATCTACCCTGGGCCTCAACCCATGTGTTGTTTATTATATATGGGCAATGTTTACGAATAAGGATGCCAGTTCCTCTCAAACCGGAAGTAAAGCCCACATGAGCAGCCAATCTGTATCCCCATCTATCTAATGCTTTACATGTGTTAAATATTAAATGTGTCTCCTGCAACAGGGCAATATCAGGGGCCTGTTGCTTAAGGTATTGGAGTACAACCCCTCTTTTTAATTTGTCCCCCAGCCTGTTAACGTTCCAAGTGAGGATACGGAGCGTTCTGTTCATTCTATTGTCGGACATGATTCATTCGGGTGGTTTAGGTCGCCTCTCGCCCCGGGCGTGTGTGCGGTTTTCAATCGCTGGTGTCAATAGGCTGGTAGCCCGGGCTGTAATTGTATGGATGATGTCACATCCCTCACCGCTGTCACAACAAGATAACAATAAAAACTAACCAAACAAAGCCCCCCAAACTGTCCCGTCCCCTCCCTGCCTCCCTGCATTGCGGGTTCTGAACCTCCCGCCACCCCAAACTTGCAGAGTGCCTATCGCCCACCCCTGGAATATTGGGGAACGTGATCCAGCCCCACTCCCTGAGTCTCAAGTTATTGAACTAGATGCAACATCATACTGGTTAAAACAAGTAAGTAACTGTACCCCGTATCAGGCTGTAATTATATCTTCGAAGCGTCCAGCAATAGCGCCAAGTGACACCAGAGTTATGGTATGACGCAGTTCAACACCAGGGTAAATTTGTGTCAGATACGGGCGAAGAGGGTCTGACACCTCTGGCTGTGAGCAAATGTCACGCTATGTTCAATCTGCCTGGTCCAAATCCAGTGAGCCTCACGCCGTTGTGGTGTCCGTTGAAGTTCCTACTTGGCGGCCTGGCCTGTCTTTGTTTCCATTGCCGCGGTTTTCCTTGCGGTTTCGCTTGCCGACAGTGCGCCATCCATTGAGCCAGTCCCATGCTTCCTCTGGGCTATTGAAAAACCATGTCTTTCCCTCTGACTCGACACGTAATTTTGCCAGAAACAACATGGCGTACTTAATTTATTGATCACGCAGGGCGCGTTTCACTTCCAGGAAGCTGTGGCGCTGCCTTTGCACTTTAAGCGTAAAGTATGGGAAAAATTTTATTTTACTGTTCTCAAGACTGACCGGGGGAGCCATTCGCGCTGTATGGAGTATTATGTCCCTGTCTCGGAAATTGAATACTCTTGCCAGGATGGGCCGGGGAGGCGCGCCGGGTTTTGGTTTTCCGCCTGGTACTCTATGTGCTCTTTCAATAGAAAAGTAGTTGGACAGGACCTTGGGTTGAAGATGGTGCATCACCAGTTCCTCCACAAATAGATCCGCCGCCTGCCCCTCCGCCCATTCTGGCACCCCCAGTATGCGGATATTATTACGTTGCAACCTACCTTCGTATTCGTCAAGTTGGCTTTCCACTCTATCCTGGCCAGCCTGGAGATCCACGACTTGGCGTTTGAGGAGGGTGGTATCAGTTGTTAAGGCCTGAGATGTGGATTCCACCTCCTTGATACGATCGTTCATGTTCCGCATGTCAGCCCTAATCAATGAGACCTCTGAGGCGACGGTATTGATCCGGTTTTCTAGGGATGTGCGCACGGTCGTTATGGCTACCAAGATGTCTTACAGTGTGGGGTCTTGGTGGTCCCCGGCTGGTTTCGGGGTTGCCTGTGCGTCGTCTTGGCCTTTCTGCCACGCATATTTGTCCAGTTTTGTTTGCATCGCATTGCGGCCGTGGCAGCCGCTTGCCATTCTCTGCTCGGTGAATGATGCGGTGCCAGTGGAGGAATGTAGACCGCGCTGGCTACTCTCCGCCGCCTGCTCGAGGGCCGAGGCCCTGTCCGGCCTGTCGGAATTCACCAGTTAGGCCTCTACTGAGTGGGAGCCCGATCCGTCCTGCACTCAATATCAGAGGGGGGGGCACTCGATTAAATTTTGCAATTTACCCAGCCCCCGCTGCAGTTCTCACTTTCCAGCCGTCACCGGAGGTGTGCGCATGTCCTCACCACTCCTCAGTGGCCGCTTAGGTCCCGGGCGCCACCCACGGGAGTCGGATATTATTTATTACGGCAGCCGCCAGCCGCACAGATCACAAGCAGGGAGCCTGCAGGGCACGACGATCTCTCGGTGATCGCGGGGGCCAGGCACTCGGAAATGCAGGTACTGGTTGAGTGTCCTATTTCTGCTGCCCCCCTGCGGTGGATGGTTGATTTCTCTTCCCGTGGTCGTGGTTTCGTCGTCTCTGGTCGGACGGGGCTCGTTGTGACGCACTCCGCGTCTCACTCCTCGCTGGTCCGGATCAGGACGAATCTCCGCTTACACCCGCTTAACCTTTGCGGCACTTGGCTCACTGAATGCCTGAGTTATTAGGATCGTATGACCTCTGTTACAGCAATTCACACTCGGGGCATGATGTCTATTTTCTGATTTTTTGGGAGTGGTACGCCGGAGCCGAGCTAATGCGTGGCCATTTCCCACGGCAGTTGGCCACGTCCCCCTCATATTATTTTTTAAGCCTTTCAATCCAAAGATATTATTCATGTCTGACTCAGTTTCTCTAAACTTACAAAGAGTGCATAGATTGGGGCAAAAACCCTCTTCTATTGAACCTGGTGGAGTTATACTTCTGTTTCTAGAATATGCTGATCTTTGTAAAGTTAATTCTCTCAGCCAAAAGCAAAAATAGTTTCTCATAGTCTGGAAACTAACTGTCCCTTTCACAAGATGTTGCCAAAGTACTGTTGACCAACAAAGATTTTTTTTTTTAGACGTGACCTGCTCTTCTCTCAATGCACACTTTGGACTATTTCATCCATGCTTGTTTAAAGTTATCTGTATGAAATTAAGGCAAATCTTGGATCGCTGTAAAGTAGATGCTATGAAAACATCTAATTTCTCACATGTTAAGCTATTGTACCTCACTTATGTTTCATTCATGTGTGCTTTATATCTTGCAAATATGAAATTTGATCAATTAACTCTATTTCCACCATTTTTTAACTGATGCTTTATCCTTTTCAGATACAATTCTTGTCATCTCCTCCATGATCTGAATCTCCTATATGACTTGTCACCTTTACCTGGACCTCCCAGAGTGAAGATGTGCCATCTCCATTTGTGGTTCCTTCATCCCCGATCTTCTTTTGTGTTCCCCATATTTTGTTTACCTTATTTCTTTAAACTTTTTACTCTTTCTCCTCTGTTATTCCTTCCTTCTCCCTACTTTTCTCTCCTTTGTTGATGTGATAACAATGTCTCCCTTATCCTACCATCATATATTGCATCTTCTTTTTTATTCTTTCTTTTACTCTTCATGTAATCTCATATTAATGCCTTTTTATTGTTCTATGTCTATGATGCTTAATTTTTATGGATGCACTGATGTTCTAGCTCCCTTGGAATATTATGGGGCTTGTCTCTGCTATTCTCTGCTATTAAATAGAAGAAAGATCTCAATTATTTGTAGAAGCTTAAAGTTGATATTGCCCTGCTACCAGAAACTCATTTAAATGAAGATGAGTCTAAGAAACCTAAATGAAATTGGGTTAGGGATGTCTTTCTTTCACCTGTTCATAAGAAGAAAAACATTGCTGTTAAATTAATTGTTGATAACTTTTCTGTTTAATTGTTAATGTTTATGGACCAATTCAAGCCAAAAACATTTTCTGGAAACCTTTTACTTCTAAGTTAAAAGAATGTGCTGATGACAACTTAATTTAAAGTGGTGATTGTAAATAAATGCTTGATCCATTCTGAGATAGGAACTCAAAGGTTCAATATATTTCTAATTCCATGCAAAAGCAAATATTAAAAGCAAACACCCAATATTCCCTTACTGATGATTGGAAGGTTATTAACTCAGACAAAAGAAAGTATACCTTTTATTCTCTAGTTCATAGTTCCCACTATAGACTAGACTATATTTTCTTAAGTAAAGCATAAACAAAACAATTAATTCATGCTGATATTGGACCTATTTGAAAATTAGACCCTGCCCCAGTTTCCGTTGAATTAGACTTTGTTCTTCCCCCGCATGGCCCTTAGTGACGGCAATTTAATACTTCAATTCATTAGATGAACTCTTTACATAAGCATGTCATACGTTTGTTGAATATTTTTTTATTTTTAATACTACAACTGGTACAGCATTTCCTATTATCTGTGATTCTTTTAAGGCGACAGCCAGAGATTTTATCATAGGATTTGTCTCTAGACAACTGAAATAAAATCAAAGCATCTTGAAAATATTTGTTATACCTCACAGTTTAGAAGATCTAGTTAAAGCTTAATTTCAATATAATAAATATTCCACTGAGAGTGCTTCCTCTTTTCTTCTTCAATCCAGTGCTAGATATTATAGAGGACAAAATAATACAGAAATATTATTAGCTAATTATCTGAAAATTAAGAAAGATTGCACACAAATTTATAGCATTTCCACAATCAATAATATGTTAAGTTGTAATGACGTAGAAGTTTCCCTATCATTTGTAGATTATTATTAACCTTGTTACACTCCAGAAAAATCTCCAGAAGACTAATGAAATTGATTATTTTGCTTCACCCTATAAAATATTAAGTACTAATATTGATTTTAAAACTATGGAAAATATATTTCTCTAGATGAGGTTGTTAGAACCATTCCTGTAGTTACAAAAGGAAGACCCCTGGAAATGGTAGCTTTATGATTGCATTTTATATTTGTTATTCTCCAATTTTTAATTACCTAAACTTTTTGATCTTTTTTCTTGTTTCTCAAATCCTAATATATACCAAGGTACTTTTCAAAATGCTCTCATTTGCTTAATCCCTAAAGTTGATCATGATCCCAAGTTCTGCAAAGACTATAGACCTATATGTTTAGTTAATTCAGATTATAAAATCTTTGCCAAGATTATTTCCCTCCTCAAGACTGATTTGATTTGAATCCAGGGCAATGTATCAATATAGATTAGGAAAACAAAATGAAAATTATAGGGTTCGCAGGGTCATTTTACATACACATAAAATCCAAGGAAATAGCATTAGATGCTGCTTGACCCTTTACTTCACTTTTTTGATGATCAAATTCAAAGGGCACCACGGAGTTCCACACTAAGTTTACCAATGTCTAGACTTTTTAGCCACTTTAGGTCCAGGCTACATACATTGTTAAAGGTCTGGCAAACCTATTGTTACCAGTGCTTTAAGATATACTTGGAGTGGGTTTTAGGTCTCCCATTGCGCATGATTTGTGGCTATCTTGCTATTTCAGTTCCCTGCTTCTGATTAAATGCCTTTCCTCTCTATTCTTGTGGTTGTTCCATACAGAGGAATGTTTTGGTCTCACCATGTTTTGATTTGCTTTGTTGTATGTTGCAACTGCTGGAGCAAGACCACTTTTTGATCATTTTGATGTTTAAGTAGCACTTTATTGTTAGCACTCAATGGGAGTGCATGGCCCAACAGTTTTCCCCTCATGTGTCCTTATCTTGTTACTTCCTCTCACCCTCCCTCTTGTCCCTCTGTGCCAGCTCATGATTGGTCCCACTGGCATCTCCCTCTTTTCCCCATTTGAGTCCCATTGTCCCACCTCTCCATCTTCCCTGAACTGTACTGTTGCTGCCGCACCTCCCTCTTGAGCTCTGCAAATAGGGACAAATGCATACTAGCTGAGATACAGGTTTTCCAAGTATTATTTTACCTTCCATACATTGTTTTAATTTGAATCTTGAACAGGTGTGGATCTAGCAAGATCTGTATTGAGGGTGTCTAGTAACTGTAGGTGATTGGGGGGCCTTCAAGACAACTGGAAAGCTAACTGAGTTATTTATTTGCTAAGAACAATGCCGTTCATTGGTCTTTTCACCAACAAGACTTACAACACCTTCATCAAATCCCCCCAACTCCTTAACTCATTTGATGGGCTTTACAGCATGCACACTATAAGACTCATCTCTTGACTGAGTATGAGCTATTTCAATACTTGTAGGCTTGTCGTGTTTTTTTAGTCTCTTAGACATGGCAGCAGGGCCGGATTGGTGGTAGCAAGCACCGGGCGTTTTCCCGGTGGGCCGGAAGAGTGGGGGCCTTTTTTTTGGTACAGGGGGCCGCAATATCGTCCCCCTGTACCAAAAGCAGCAGCAGTGTTTCCCACCAGCTCTGGCCCACACCCCTCCCCGGTCACACTTAATTGCCAGGGCCGGTTTGCGTTCCCAGTCCGGCCCTGCATGGCAGGTGCCATGTTCATATGTTTACTCAGCCTGGACCTTAGGTTTGTTAGAGGAGTGGACCTCTTGAAAGAAAGGTGGCATGCTAGTGACAATCTTTAAATGGTGTCAGGCTGCTATCAAGATAATTCTTTGCAAGTTTGTATTTTCATGGTGCTTAAAGGAGTGTTGCAACTACTCCATTAGGACCAAGGGATGTCAAAGTTAAATCAACATGTATGATAACCTTATTTCTGCATTCAGCTCTCAACAAAACCTTTATTGCATTGTACTGATCGTACAGATGTTGCTTAAAAATGCTGCCACATAATTTTCTATTCTGGGCATTGTAGGCATGAACAGAAAAATCCCAGCATGCCGACAGCATTTTATGGAGGACATGCAAATGTGCCTTCTCTTCTTTAAAAAAGGCGAGACCTATTGGCTTTGTCAATGCTTGTTACCTTTGCCCTTTGTACAACTAAATAAACAGTGTGCCAGAGTATAGAATTTTGCATATAAATAAATGCTCTTTTAGCCTATCATTTCTTTGACAACATACCTTTTGTGTCTTAACTTTTCTATGGCATATAGATTGATCTAAAGACAGGTGTACCTTAATCAGTCGTTAAACTAGATGCAATTTTAGCTCACTTCATCATGGAAAGGAGCAGTGAGGTTTTTAAAAGGCAAATTAAGTTTATTTTTAAAGACACTATTCTCAACTAGACAGGTCAGACAGCCTATTCTCTGTCAATCAATCAATCAATCAAGGTCTTATAGAGCGCGACTACTCACCCGTGAGGGTCTCAAGGCACTGGGTGGGGGGGCTGGGTCTGCAGTTCGGTTGAAGAGCCAGGTCTTGAGGTACTTCCTGAATTGAGGAAGTGATGGTGATTGCCTGAGGTGCAGAGGCAGGGAACTCCAGGTCTTCACAGCGAGGTAGGAGAAGGATCTTCCTCCAGCCGTGGTCTTGCGGATCTGTGGGATGGTGACCAGGGCCAGTTGGACGGAGCTGAGATGTCTGGTGGGAGTGTAGAAGGAGATGCAGTGGTTGAGGTATGCAGGTCCGGCGTCATAGAGGTTTTTGTAGGTGTGCGTGAGAAGCTTGAAGGTAAATCTCTTGTTGACAGGGAACCAGTGAAGGACTCTCAGGTAGCCGGTGACATGGTTGCAGTGTGGGATGTTCAGGATGAGTCTGGTGGAGGCGTTCTAGATGGTCTGCAGTTTTTGGGGAGTTTCTGGGTGATGCCGGCATAGAGTGCGTTGCCGTAGTCGAGTCAGCAGCTGACAAGCGCATGGGTGACCATTTTCCTGAACTCAGTGGGGATCCACACGAAGATATTATGAAGGAGGCAGAGCATGTGAAGCAGGAGGACGAGACAGCGTTGATTTGGCGGTTCATTGAGAGTAAGGAGTCCAGGATGTTGCAGAGGTTTTGTGAGTGGTCGTGGGTGTGGGGGGGCTTCCGATCACTCCCGGTCACTAAGAGTTGTCCCAGATGGAGGGGGATGAGCCTAGGATGCGGACTTTGGTCTTATCTGAGTCAAGCTTGAGGCAGCTGTCCTTCATCCAGGTGGTGACTGCCTTCGTCCCATCGTGGAAGTTGCTCTTGGTGGCTGTGAGTTCGTCGTCGTAGGAGACGATATGGAGTACATGCTTTCTGATGATGATGGAAGCAGGGCCATGTAGATATTGAAGAGGGACTCGGGGTGGATCCCTGAGGCACTCCGCAGATGATCTCTGTGGGTTCTGATTTGAACGATGGAAGTCTGACTCTCTGCGTACGGCCGGTGAGGAAGAAACAAATCCATTCTAGTACTTTGTCATGGATGCCGGCGTCGTGGAGTCTTGCGCAGAGGGTGTGGTGGGAGACAGTGTCGAAGGCGGCTGAGAGGTCCAGGAGGATGAGGGCTGCAGTCTCGCCTCGTTCGAGGAGGGTGCGGATGTCATCTGTAGCAGCGAGGAGAGTGGTCTGAGTGCCGTGGTTGCTTCTGATTGGGAGAGGTCCAGGATTTTGCTTGTTTTGGCGAACTTGGAGAGTTTGGCCTTGATGGCTTTCTTTGACTTTGGCTGAGAAGGGGAGAAGAGAGACGGTTCTGCAGGTCTTGAGGTCCTTTGGGTCGGTAGAAGGCTTCTTCAGCAGAGGGTTGATCTCTGCTTGCTTATAGTCTTCTGGGAAAGTTGCGGACTCGATGGAGCAGTTGATGGTGTGGCAGAGTTCGAGAGCGATGGAGGTGCCAGCCCTGTGAAAGTTGTGTTGTGGGCGGGGTCCGATAGGGCTCCAGAGGGGATGCTCTTCATGACACTGAGGGTGTCGTCAGAGGTGAGGGTAGTCCAGTTGGTCAAGGTCTGCTGGGGGCTGGAGCCATTGGGTGCGGTGGTTGTGGTAGGGTGGGTGGGTGAGTCTTGGGTTGCGAAGCTGTCATAGATCTTCTTGATCTTGCAGTAGAAGAAGGTGGCGAGGTTGTCACAGAGGTTTTGGGACAGGGATGTCTGCTTTCTCTGTGCTGGCTTTGGCAAATTCTTTGACTACGGCAAAGAGTTCTTTGCTGTTGTGTGCGTTGATGCATTCTTTGATGGCTGCTTTCTTTGTTGTTCTGATGAGACAATGGTGTGCGGTGACGGCGGATTTGAAGGTTGCGTGGTCTGCCATAATCTTGCTGCTCCTCCATCTTTTCTTGGGTCATCTGCAGGTGCGCCTGGACTATTGGAGGGTGGAGGAGAACCAGCTGGCTTTCTTGGAGGGCTGCTTGCCTGAAGGTTTTGTGAGGAGGGCCAGTGTGTTGGCGCAGTCGGAGATCCATTGGTGGAGGTTGCGTGCTGAGGTGTTGGCTTCCGTGCATGTCTGTGGTGGGGGCTTGCTGAGGGAGGTGATGAGCTGGTCTTAGGTGACCTTGTTCCAGCTTCTGCGAAGATCGCGATAGGCTTGGTGGCATACAGTGGGTTGTCGTACAGTGGTAGTCGGTCCATTGTGGCTCGGAGGTGTGGCAATGTTGTTGCTTGCAGAGAAGATGGGGTCAAGCGTGTGTCCTGCTAAGTGGGTTGGCATTGTGACCAGTTGTTTGAGTCTGATGGTAGCGAGGTTCTCCAGTAGGGATGAGGTGTTGTGGTCTTTGAGATTGTCCAGGTGGAAATTGAGGTTGCCGAGGAGGATGTAGTCCGTTGAGGTGAGTGTGTGGTGAGTGATGAAGGTGGCTTTGGCTTTGCTGAAGGGGGCAGGGTTTGGGAGGTCTGTAGATGAGGGTGCAATGGAGGGTGGCGTTCGGGTTGGTCTGTATCTGGAAGTGAAGGTGCTCCATGTCAGGTGAGTGGTTGTCAGTGCTGGCTGTGAGGCAGAGGGTGTCTTTGTGTACAATGGTGATGCCTCCTTCCGGCCAGTTGACGCTGTCCTTGTGGATGATTTTGTATCTGTCTGGGATGGCGGTTGCGATGTCTGGGGCTGGGCTGGAGTTCATTCAGGTTTCCATGAAGAAAGCGATGTCAGGGAGTGGATTCGAGCAAGTCCCAGATTTCCACGGCGTGTCTTTTGAGGGAGCGGGTGTTGAGTAGGATACATTTGAGGTGGTCGGGTCTGGTTCTTGAGGGTCGTGCGGTCGGTAGGTCTAGTGTGCGGAGGCCGGGGAAGGTGCAGTTGCAGGTACGGCAGGTGAACATGTCTTGGCTGTTCTTTGGTGATGGAAGGTAGCAGGCAGAGTGGCATACGGTGTTGAGGGCATGGAGGGTGCTGGCATCGTAGCGGTGGATGGCCTGAGGACCATGATCCGTGATGCTGGGCGCAGTCCAGGCACCTATGGATGCAGACGGGCTTGCCTTTGGCGCACCTTTGGTGCGGCGCGGCCGCCAATAAGTAGTGGGAGGGGGAGGGCTGGACAGCTCGGAGGTGGTAGAAGTGGAAAAGCAGTGCTGAAGGGGATGGGGCCATGGGGGACGAGCAGCAGTGGGGACGCGGCGGGATAAAAGGTGCAAAAAGTGCAGAAGTGCAGAAAGAGAAAAAAGTGACAGAAAGGCAAAAAAGATGAAATTAAAGAAAAAGAAGAGATCAGAGGAGAAAAGGCAGAAATCAGAGAGATAGAGGGCAGAGCAGCTGCAGAGCAGAGATGCTCCCCACTGGACCTCCAGGGATGAGGCGCAGGTGGGTGGCCTCGAATTCAGGACCTGGCTTCTGGCCTCAGAGACGTAGGGTGGCTCAAGAAGGGAAAACAGGGGCTCTTATCATGCTGGATCTTAGCGCAGCGTTGGATACAGTCTCGCACATTGTGCTACTGGAATGACTGTGCACACAGGGCATAAAGGGCAGAGCTTTTGACTGGATTGCAGACTTTCTCTATAAGCGCTCTTTCCAGGTAACTCAGAAGCCATATACCTCTGACATTATCCCGTTACAGCGGGGAGTGCCCCAGGGATTGGCACTGAGCCCTACTCTTTTTAAACTATACCTTCACCCATTGGCTGACGTTATTGAGGGCCATGGAGTGAGAATGGTGTCATATGCTAATGACACTCAGCTTGTCATCACACTAGCTGATGATGACGACATTGCTGCAGCAAATTTTAAATCATGTCTCGCTGACCTAGCAACATGGATGCAGGCTAGTTGCCTGAAATTAATTGCAGATAAAACAGAGGTGCTGGTGGTTGGGAAACAGCCCTCTATCTGGTCCTCGGCATGGTGGCCTGCGGATCTGGGCCCCACCCCTATTCCAAAACCTAAAGTGAAAAATCCAGGCATCCTCTTTGACGCTCAGCTATCATTTGAAAGTCAGATCAGGGCCACAGTGGGCACCTGTTTCGGGGTGCAGAGACTGTTAACGAAGTTTCTGAGGCTAATACCGGCCTCAGCACAAAAAACAGTAACACAGGCACTGCTGGTGTCGCGGCGTGACTACTGCAATGTGCTCTACTTGGGGACTTCTAGAGGCAGACTGGCTATGCTTCAAAGAGTACAAAACGCAGCAGCCCGGATGCTACTAAGAATTCCGAAATGGACCTCCATTAGCTCCGGTTTGGCTGAACTTCAATGGCTTCCAGTGAAACACAGATTCTCATTTAAAGCTCTGTGTTTCACGTACAGGATAATGAATCGGAGGGGTCCCAGTTATCTCTTCCCCTTGATCAATGCTTACACTCCTTCCAGAGTACTTAGATCTGGAGAAGCAGTGCTGGCAATGATTCCCAGAGTAAGTCGTGCACGACTGGGGGGGTTGCTCCTTTGGTCTTCGTGCAGCCAAGCTCTGGAACGCTATGCCACTCAACCTAAGACTCGAACAGTCTGAGGCACGTTTCCGCAAAAATCTGAAGACCTGGCTCTTTAGACAGAGTTAGAAGCCAACTTGCTTATGACTTTCCTGACCCTGATATGATGCTACTGCTTAGCGCGGGGACACTCCTTAGGAGTAACCAGGTGCTTTATAAATCCCAAATTTATTCATTCAGGGGGCAACAGCTACCAGGCGGAGCTGAGTGGCGAGGGAAACTTCTTACGGACAAGGTGGCCACTGTAAAAGAGTAGAATGAATAGATAAAGCAAATCTCTCATGAACATTTTGAACCATGTTAACTGATTAAAAACGCAGATTCAGTTCCAAGCAAAAAAAATACACATTGAACCGAGCACTTTGAAGTAGTTTTAAAATGCAAAACATAAGCTATCTGACTCATATGTATTAATATAAAGTTACAGAGGGATTACTGAAGCACAGAAGAGTCATTCAACCAACGCAAAGAAGATTATAAGTAAAGAACAAGGATCAAATCTGGTATTTTCATAGCCCCAGATGTCTGCCCCGTATATGTCAGTACAATATGCTTGGGCCTTATTTGATGTCACTTTGCCATACTCCCAAATAGTCAAAGCTGGAAACCTTTTTCAGTAGTTGGGCATGGCGGTGGATTTTGGGTATAAAGGACTAGTGCAGATTATACGCCACATATTTGGTATTAGATAAGTTAGGATCCCACCAATGAGATAGCAGAAAATCCCCCATCAGGTTTCTCAGCCCCACTGACAACTTAGAGATAACTTAGTGATAAAAACGGCATCACTCTCCAAGAGCAGACTGTTAATTCATTCTCCATGTTGTGGTATCAGTTACAAACTGGCTCAAAAAAGTTACAATCTCATTGGTGAATAAGCAGAAAAGGGACGGGGTCAGTACATACTGTAATCCCTTATAGTTTTGGCCCAGCTCCTGGTTGTGTTTGTATCCTGCCCTGATACAGTGGAATGTAGGAGTAAAGAATGCCCAATATTGTCTTGGGTTTTGGGATGTTGAAAACAAGGTAAGGATGTGCTAGAAACACATGTCTGCCACCTAAATTCTTGGAGTGTGCTTTGAATTTAAAATTGTACTATTCATCAAAGTTTTTAGTAAGAATGATATTTTCTTATACTGAATTAAGAGCTGAAGACTGTCCATAAATACAGGGTACATAGTTCCCTATCGCCCCAAGTCACATGGTCCTTTAGGTATGTTTTCAGTAGGATGTTACAGTCTTCAGATTTTTCAGTTTCCCATGTGATCTTTGGAATTGGCTCTATCTCAGCCTTGCTTTTAAATTGACTCCATCTCAGCCTGGTTACCTAATTGTACTTGGTGGTCAAATAAGCCACCATGAAGATGTACAGTGGTTGTCAGCATGGCACGATCGCTGTCAAGTTTGGGAATTACCCTAAATTGGCTGATTTGACGGAAATATGCAATATAGACCCACATATAGCCCAATGTTTCCTGCCCTTGGTGAGTTATATGAGTATAGGTGGCCGGTTGGTCTGTGGGTAGGCCCAGATTTTTTAGGACCTTCACCAGGGCTTTGACTTTCTGATCACTTTTCTGGGATTTTAGAGGTATTTTCCAGTAGAAGTCATCGTATTGCTGCCATATTGAACAATAGTCAGATTGAAAAAGGTTGCATTGAAATTACCTGTCAATAATCATATCGCGTCTGAGTGTTTTATCATTGTACTATGCAGCGTGGCCAGGAGGGATAGGCTGGTTTACTTCTTTCTGGCAGGTTATCGATTTATATAAATGTTTCCTATTATTATCAGTATTGCATTTCGCTGCTTATCAAGAATTGCATCAAATTTGACAAAGATGAAATCCTCATTTCCTGTTTGAATCATGTGGATGTAAATTGATACCCCTCCTGACGCATGTCCTCCCTGTTGCAATTTCTTCCCTGTTAAGTTAAAACTCTGTGTAATCAGGCAGTGGGCATGATGAAAGCACCCATGCGTCTTGCAGGCATAAAACATCAAATTCTCTAAGATCGTTTTTTATATTGGATTTAGTGTATATTCCATTGATGGCCATGTTGTACCATGAGCACACTATTCCTTGCATATTTAGTGTGTTGTGTCTGGCTTTAGGTACGTTGTTGTAGTACTGAGGGGAGCCGTGAATATTTTTTTAGGCTTGAACTGTATTATTTGCAACTCATTTTGTTGTCATGTTGTGTGCCATTAGATATTGACAGGCCAAGATCCATTTGAAATGCTCTGTGGCTCCTTTGGCGCTTTACAGTATTGAAGGGACTGTTTTACCATGGTTTTGTGTGGTAGCTTTAGCTCTTGAGTTATCAGCTGGAGGCTTGTTTGTCTGTTCAAAGTTGGTTGGATATTTCATTTTTATTGGTGTTACTATCCTATCCCCCATTGTGCCAGTTGCTTCCTTTGGCCTTTGATTCACTGAATGATCATCCTATTGGGAAATGTAATCTCAGTTCATTCATTAGTTTTCCCTTCACCTATTGATTTAAATGCAATTGCCTAAATGTCTTTAATATCCATAGTGCTTAGTTAGGCCTGGCAGTGCTTTGTAGAGTTTGATAATATCACTTCTATTCAGAATATCTCCTCTGCTGCATGATTTACGTTTGGGGTACTGAGTTAATTCATTGTTGTCATCATTTTATATATGCTGGCTATTATGCTCTTGCATAGCAATGCTTTCTTCCTGGTTCAGTGGATTTGATGATATTGGGGCCAGCTGATCATCAGTCTCATTTACCAGGAGCAAGGTGTGTGTACCCGATGTTGGTGCCTGAGGCTGGGCTGGCTCCCCTTTCTCTGATTACTGCAGGTTACTGGTTTCTCTTCTCTGGGGGAGTCTTTGCGTTTACCCCTACTGGGCACATTGATTTGCCCATATCGCTGCTGGTTGCTAAGCTAAAGTAGGTTGTTTTCTTTTGGGTCATATTTGGATCTGTTGTGTCAGGAGTAGTTTTGTGATGACCTTTGTCCACCTTCTTTGTCCACTCTTCAAACTCCCTTATGCCTGATGATTTCAACTTAATAGTTGTGATTTATTACACATGGCTGAATACTTAGCATTATCTCTCTTTTGATTATAAAATTTGCTTTTTTACGTTAATTCAATATTCATAATTCCTTTCTGTGAAAGTTGATTTTCTCAAATTTAGGCCATCCCTCTCTCTATAGGACCACTCATGGTAAATTCGGGTTACTTCTGTAGGTGGAACTTTATTTGTATTAGTTTTTTGTTTTTTTAAATGGGAAGAGTTTTTGATTTGTGTGCATGAGGGTGCCCATCCGCCGTAGTCTCTATTTGGCTATTTTTTCAGCTTTTTAAATTGTATCCTATTTTTCTTTGATAATGTGCTTACTTTGGCGGATGCCTCAGTTTCCAAGTCCTACTTAGAGTTCTCTATTGATGCAGGGTGTAGTTGGTAGATCTTTCTGGTACGTGTTAACTGGGAGAGAGATCTTCTCTTGAGTAGGATAAAAGTGTGTGGGCCATGGAGGTCTTCTTACATCCTTGCTCTTCTGACTCTTTACTATGTGGCCTCTTGAGCATCGCCACTTCCTTGCATTGTTACTGAGATACATGGTAGCTTCTCTATAACTGGGGCACAGTTGCAAGTATTCTAATTTTTCTTGAAACCCCTTTGAGCATTGTTAATTCACTTATTCAGTCTATCTAATTTTGAGTCTATGACCATAGTGTAATTTGCTGCACTGAGATCTGAATTTTAGTGTATCCATAGTCTGCTAATTGATTCACATGCAGAGTTCCCCTCTCTTCTTGGGCACAAAAGAAATATTTCATGAGGTAGGTCATTTGGGATGACCTATAAAGCCAGTTGTTAGATTATCCTTAATATGTTTCTTCAGGTGCTCAGTCTCTTTTTCAGGGAGCATAAAATTCCAACTGCATAGTACTATCGAGACACGCTGCAGGTCTAGCTTGGAATCAAATCTCTGTGAAATGGTAGGAATTTGCTTTAGGGTTATCAAACATGTCCTTCAAATCCTGATATTAATCCAGTGGAGTTCCATCACTACCAGTGCTAGAATGAGGTTCAGTTTTGGGTATTCCCAGATTTCTGAGTTTCATGTGCACACAAGCCTCTTTTCAACAAACTCATGGGTCCCTTGCCCCATTTGGAAGGTTTACGGAACCACCTATTTTGCTTTGGCAGAGCCTCAATCAGCTCTACTAGGCACCACTGGGCCGTCTGGTCATAATGGTTGTCTTCCAACAAAACACTGACCCTGTAGCACATGAAGAATACTCTGTGGGCTTCAGAGTCATTGGTTTTTGTTTTCACGAAACCAACTCCCAATTTTGGAGTATATTTCTTCAAAACAAAACAGAAAATAACCCAAACATTGCTGGGTGGCTGCAACAAATATGGAGCTTACTAGAGCTTATAACAGAGTCACTGCACAGGTGGCTGCAGTGAAGGCAGAGAGATCCCGGGCTGCTTGATGGTATTTCTAAATTTGCTGTGCCTTCGCTAACATAGTGCGATGAAGGGCCACCTGCCAGGGCCTAAATGACTAAGACCCTCATACTAATTATGAGTTATTTTATTACCGGGTGCGGTAAATCCACATCTAACAATTAAATTACTACAATAAGAGAACCGAGGAAGAGTGGTGTAACATATGACAGGGAGTAGCTCTGGTCTGGAAGATCAAGGATCTAACAGAAATGAAAGACTGAAGTAGGTTGGAGCAGATTAGGATATGAAGACTGGATAGATGCTGGACGAATTTTGCTGAAGATATAACGGTATAAGACACATATGCAGTATAAGAGCCAAGGAAAAGGGAAATAGTATAAACAATAGAAAGGTATAAAGCATAAGAACAGTAAACTTCCATTAATTATAGTTTGTAAGTTCTTACCTCCGCATGCTTTCTAACATATTCAAATGGCAACCTCAAAGCTCAAGACGCACCATCAGCCCGGCCCTCGTCTCCAGCTGACTGGACTACAGCAATGCTCACTATGCAGGGAACGCAGCTCACCTCCGACTGCGACTACAGACCATACAGAATGCCACAGCCAGACTCGTCCTGGATCTCCCTAGATGAACCCACATCACCCCACTACCTGAGGGAACTCTACTGGCTCCCTGTACAGAAAAGATGCCAGTTCAACCTCCTGACCCATGCACACAAGGCCCTACACAACTACAGACCCACCTTCTTGACCCACCGCCTGAACTTCCATCAGCCAACTAGACACATCCGTTTCCCTTTCTCTAACCCTCACCCCCCACATCTGACATAGCAGATGTGGAGGTCGCTCCTTCTCCTACCTAGCAGCGAAGACATGGAATAAGCTACCTTTTCATTCATGGACCTCCCCATCTCTTCAAAAGTTCCGAAAGTCCCTGAAGACCTGGCTATTCGGCTAATCAACTGGACCCTGACAGTGCCTGGATACCCTTATGGGTGACACGTAGTGCTCTACAAATCTACTGGTTGATTTATTGATTGATTATACCTCAAGGAAAAAGCCCAGTCTGTAATTAAGGAAATCATTATGTACCTGTATATGAGCAACCAAGCCTCATGACTCACCATTAACTAGGTTTTTAACAAAAACAGAAAAAAACAAAGAGAGCAGAGCCAGGTCAATAGAATGTGGGAAATGGTACACAAAAAAGGACTGGATTCTTTGAAACAAGGAACAAAGCAAAGATTGCTATACTGAAACACCGATCAAGAAAGAGAGGACTGGGTACTAAAAAAACAGGTAATGGAGCAAAAGAATACTGAAAGAGCAGATTGACCAAACCTAACAACTTGGTAAAGCATAGCAAACATAGGAAACTAGGAAAGACAGACAAGCAACTGGATCAATGATTGGAAAAATGCAGGAATAACAATGAACTCGACAGTAGAGGACAAGGAATCTACACGTAAACAAGCACACGACCAAAGCATCATGAACTACATTGCACAGGAATTCAGAAACAGGAGTAGTTCTAGCAGTCGCGGCTCCTGGAGGGAGTGCTGCGGGGCGGTGGGGCGGGGCGGGGGAGGGGCAGGGTGGGGGGAAGTAAACACCGGCATACGGCCAAACGGAGTTAAGTACATAAATAAATAAATAAAACGAATTACATTGCGCGCGCTGCAACGCCAAATGGCGATGCGGCACGCGCAATGTAATTCGTTTTATTTATTTATTTATGTGCTTAACTCCGTTCGGCCGTATGCCGGTGTTTATTACCCCCCCGCCCCACCCCACCACCCTACAGCCCTCCCTCCAGGAGCCGCGACTGCTTAGGAAAGTAGAGGCTTTGGCAGAGAGTAGGAGTCAGGCACAGAAATAGTTATCGTGTCACAAAAGAATTCAGGAACAGAACTCATTGTGGCACTAGAAAAGGATCCAGAAATAGAAGCAGCTATAGCAGAAAAAATACAATTCAGGAACAGGAGTTATGACATTCTGAAAAAACACTAGACCTCAATGTATCAAAAATGTCCAAAGCACTTAGGAAAAAGTGATGACCTTTGAGACAGAGCAGTAGGCAAGGTCATGTTTGAGCTGAATATCAGAGGGAAGATGGTGCTGAGAAAAACGAGTAGTGGGTACATGTGTATAATATAGTTGCCAGCTTAAGGGAGGAACACAGATGCAGTCACAGAGCCACATATTAACTATGATGAAGATGGTGGAAATTACAGCGGTTTCTAGAATGGGAAGGCCTTACATGGGCTGGGTGAAAGAAAGACTAAAGATGTCAGATGGCTTAAGAGCGGAAAACTAGTAATAGGGTGCATATCGGACGTGGCACAGATGAAAGTCAGGAAGGTTTCAATGTATGCATCAGTAACTGAGTGCTCAGGAAACAAGGGGGCATATTTACAAGCCCCTTGCGCCACTTTTGCGCCGCCGTTGCGTCATGCATGTGACGCAGCGGCGACGCAAACCATGCGCTGCGTTGCGCTATATTTACAACGTGACGCATCTAGGGAGATGCGTCACGTAGTAAACCCCTGCGCCACATGAAACCTGCGTCAGGTTTCATGTGGGCGTACCGGCGCAGGGGGGGGCGTTCCGGCGCAGGAACGCCTCGGAAAAGTGACGTAGTGAAATCTACAAGATTTCACGCAGTCACTTTTCCGACGCTGGTGAGTCAAATCCTTACGCCTGCTTCAAGCAGACGTAAGGATTGACGCACCATGTTAGGGATAGGGAAGGTTGGAACAGTGCTGGAGTTGCGTCGCGCTTGCGACACAGCTTCAGCACTGCGCTAACCTTCCGCCGGCAGATGCGTCACGCATCTGCTTATCCCTGCGCCACGATGCGCCGCATTGTAAATGCGGCGCATCAGACGTGGCGCAAGGGTAAACTTGCGTGACGCATTTTCCCTGGCGCATCCCTGCTGATATGCAGGGATGCGCCAGGGAACGTAAATATGCCCCTCGATGACCTACAGGGCTCCTCTACCACGGTGTGATCTACGCAAGATTTGAAGAAAGAAAGGACTACATGAAACAAAATGCATCAGTAAAGTAATGTGAAGTCTAGAATTGAAGTGAAAGTGGAGAAATGTTTGCAATGTGCCATGGAGTGTTATGTGGTAAACAGAGCACTTTCAAAAAATCTGCTAAAAATATTACAAATAAACTTACCAACCTGGCTGCTGATAAATATTTGACTTTTTTGACTTACTAAATGCACAGCAAGCATATTGATCTGTTGTTTCTCATAGAAACTGGGATGCATAACTATTCATTTCCAGTAATCACTAACACCGTCTGAGAAGGGGTACAAAATGCTATTTTGGGACCAGGATTCAGCACATGCAAACTAATGACACAAGCTTTTAGATAACTTGGCATATTTACAAGCCCCTATCGCCACCATAACGTCACTTTTTTTGACGTTGTGGTGGCGATACGGGCTTCGCCTTATTTACAAGGCAGCATTAAGCCACTTAACGTGGCTTAACGCTGCCTTGTAAATAAGGCCCCCTTTCAAGCATAACTTAGTATGAAAGGGGTGAGCAATGGGTGTTGCGGTGGGCGTTCCGCCACAACACCCATTGATTTTGACGCTGCCCCATATTTACAAGTGTGGCGTAAAAATGGGGCAGTGCCAAAATTAAGACCAGGGAAAACCTGGTCTTATCCTGGCATTGTGCAGCACACATAGAAACAGCAAAACACCATTGATTGTTTATGTACAGGAAGGTGTCCCTTCCAGCACATAAACAATAATAAAAACAAATGACGAGTTGCAACTTGTATGTGTGCTGCATTTTGCAGAACACATTGAAGTTACAAAACACCATTACTGATTGTTTATGTGCAGGAAGGAACACCTTCCTGCACATAAACAATCTTACCATGCAAAGCAGGCAACCTTGCACAATGGCGTAAGAGTGCCTGAGTTGGCGCAAGGCAGCTAAATTTAGCATCAGCGCAGGGTGAAACGCAGTTCTGCACAGTATTGTTGTAAATACGGTGCAGCCCTGGTTTAAGAAGTGGCAGAGCACGGCGTTAAGCCAAGAAGGCTAATGCCACGCTCCATCACTTCCTTGTATATATGCCCCTTAAAGTCTGAATGAGACAGACTATACCCTGCCATTGAAGCTGCTGGGGGCAACTATCAGCCAAAATGGCACATCGCCTCCTCTTACTTCTTCAGTGCAGTAAACAACACTTCAGATCGCCTTTTTCAATTGTGTGGATAAGTCTTGCTTGGATATAATAAAGTGGTGGTGCTAGGATTCTTTAATATGCAAATTGATAACCTAGAATTGACTTAAACAATGTATTTTGGAAACCTAAGTGGAACTTCATTCACTTCCTTTAACAGAATGTGGCAAACAAATCAACTCCATCTTACCCTACTACATTTATCTAATTCACAGATGTTATTGATAGCCTTTCACAGCTCAACTTGAGTGAGATGCCTTGCATCATAATACCATTATGAGCCCATTTAGAGTGCAGTTGTAGAATTGGGTGTCCAATCCACCTTGCTGAAATGCTAATACTGCCTGTTTTCTTTATTACCACCGGCACTGTTAATGTAGGGCCGGACACTCACTTGAATGTCCAGGTATCCTGTAAGGGAGATGAAAGTCCACTCACGCCATCACAAAGTAACTCTCAACTCAAGGGTTGGAGACCGTGAGCTGGCAGGTTCTGCGGAGAGGAATGGGGGTTGGAAGAGAGAAGAGACAACAAACGTGGAGTGACCATCGGGCTACTAGGATTTCTCTGTAGTCTCTAGGGATTGGATTTGTCTTGTCTTTAGACAGTCCTCAGCTCACCTAAATAGAGAAAGCTTTGTGTCTCTTCACTGCAAACAATAACCAACAATTAGTACTGCTATAGCTCTTTCAACTTATAACTTATTTAACATCATAGATTTACAACAACAAGCGACCTTTAGAGATCTAGAATTCAGTCACTTACTTCACAAACTCTCCTTGAATTAATTGTGTTAAGGAGTCCTTTTTAAGTTTCCTTGTTTAACTCTCAAGGTTTTTTAGATTGCTGATTATTTTTTTTGTGTTTAGAAAGCTTTATTGAAACAGATAAGGAAAACAGGGTACAAGATTATAATAAGGAACATAAAATACAAATCCAGAGGATAGCAAAAGAAAATAAATGGAAAACAAAGGATGAAAAACCTGATACATCGTACATTGTGAGGATCAAATACCAATGTTAAGAGTGAAATAAAATCAAAGAGTACCATAATAAATTAGCATTTTTGCTTTTGAATTTTAAAGATTAGAGAAGGGGGGAAAGAAAGAAAAGGAGGAGGAAAGAGAAAGAGAAGAAAAGAGGAGAAAGGAAAAAGAAAAGGAAAGGAGGAAAGAAGATAAAAGATAAAAGGTATCAGCAACCTTATCATATAATCTAGTAAAACTTTCCAATGACAAATGATACAGAATCGCAAATAGCAATATACTATCTATAAAATATGAACATTATAAAAAGGAATAAACGCAGCACTCACGGCGGCTGAAAAACATAGTTACTGTCCTTGGCATGCAATGCAAAGGAAGAAATATAATTAGTGAGAGGAGACCAGAAGGCCTCCTTTCGAATAAGTTGCTGTGAGGTGGTTACACAAGCTCTATCGAGCCTGTGATGATGACATCAAAGATTCCACCAGGCAGAGAAGGAGACTTTGGAAGCATCCTTCCAATTAGAAGTTATAACCTGAAGAGCAATAGCAATGGACAAATCTACCAATGAGCCTAGTTTACGAGCACCCAACCAACGTATGGAGTTACTACCCAAAAATATGGAGTGGATATCAAAGGGAAAATTAGTGGAGCAAATAGAGGTAATTGACTTGCATACTTTTGTCCAAAAAATAGAAATATTGGAGCAGAGAAAAAAGGAATCGATATATGTGCCAGGAGTATTCTTACAGGACCAACAGTTAGGAGATAAGTCAGAACTGAATTTGGAAACAGCTAATGGGGTTAAAAATAATCTCTGATAAAAATAATAGAGAGTTTGAGTGGTACTGGCATTGCATGAAGTGTGATGTATCCGAGCCCAAATGGAGTTCCATGTGTGTATAGAAAGAGTATGTTGTAAATCCGTTTCCCATAAAAGTTCAATTTTGCTTTTGGGACGAATGGGGAGAGAAAAATAGAGATTTTATATATGTGAGAGGCCCGGACAGAAAGGGAAGTAGGTAATGCTTGTGAAGGAGGGCCAGATGAAGAGGAGGAAGTCTCAGAGAGAAGAGAAAGCTGTTGAGCTAAAATCAATCTCAAAGAGTCAAGCTTAGAGAAGGACGCAACAGGTAAATCATATTTAGATTGGGTTTCCTGGAAAGATAAAAGCTGCTTATTATGCATTAGGTGTTTAACCTGTATAATGCCTTTGACAATCCAATCTTTCCAGAAGATAGTACGATTAGAAATTTTAATGGACTTATTATGCCAGATAGAGGAATCCAGGAATAACTGGAGTGGTGAACGCGATTTAGAAGGAATCGGAGAGAGGGTCGATATAAGATATGGGATGGTAGGGGATTTGAACGAGCGAGGAGGGTGAGTAAAGCTGGCTAACGAGGAGAAGGGGAGTGGATGAATAACGGATTCCTCTAATTTATACCATACCGATATAGGAGGATCATCTGAAGAAGAGAGATAAGGCAGAACTTGACGAATTAAGAAGGAGGAGTGATATTGACGGAAATTGGGAAAGTTGACCCCACCCCTATCTTTAGGGGGCAGACAAAGCAGACAGAGAGATGCGAGCTTTCCGGTTATTCCAAAGAAATTTACTCAAGATGCTGTTAAGATTCTTAAAAGTTTTTAAAGGAAGTCGTACCGGTAACATGGAAAGGTAGAAGTTAATTACTGGAAGCATCATCATCTTAGAAGTGTCCAGCCTACCCCACCAAGACAGAAATAGAGGAGACCATTTATCTGCCATGTCAGAAATCTTTAATAAAACATCATCCAAGTTGAGTTGAACTGTTTTGGCAATTGAAGAAGAATATTTTATCCCTAAATAAGTAATGCAATTGATATTCCATTTGAAGTCTGTCCCTTCAAACATACTTCTAAGACAATGTTTATTTAATGGAAGAATTTCAGACTTAGAAAAATGTAACTTGTATACAGACAGGGCAGCATAAGAAGACAAGAGGTCGATAAAAGCAGGTAAAGAGGTAGAAGGATCAGACATATATAACAAAATATCGTCTGCATATGTAGTGAACTTGACTTCAATAGATTTATGAGTAAAGCCCCAAAAAGCAGGAGAGTTCCTAAGGAAGTGAAGAAAAGGTTCAAAAGACAAAATAAAAAGCAAAGGAGACAGAGGGCAACCTTGACGAGTACCTCGTTGGAGAGTAAAATAAGGGGATTGAAAACCGTTAACGAAAACCGAGGTGGTAGGGGAGGAATACAACAAACTAATAAGAGATAAAATAACAGGACCAAAGCCATGCCACTTAAGAGCACGCATCATAAAAAGCCAGTGAATGCGGTCAAAGGCTTTCTCCGCATCTAGGGTAAATGTAAATGTCCAGTATTTGTAAAGCGCGAACAATTACCCGAAGGTGTCAAGGCGCTGGGGGCCGTCGGGAAGATTAAGCGAGCTATTGCCCAGAGTCTCATGGTGCTGGGCTGATCTGCCGCCGGCACCGGGGATCGAACCGTGAGCCCCCGGGTTCCGGAGTCAGTCGCCCTGGCCGCTGCGCCACACCTCTTCCACTAGGGTGATAGCTGCAACCGGGGAGGAGCTTTTGGAAGCAAGATGTATAATATTTAAAAAAGTTCTAGAATTGTCTGCAATCGTTCTGCCTGTAACAAACCCTGTTTGCTCATATCCAATCAAATCGGGGATAACATTATTAATACGAAGAGCAAGGACCTTAGCAAAGATCTTGCAGTCTAAATTAATTATAGAAATGGGGCGATAATTAGCGCAAGAAGAAGGATCCTTGCCCTTCTTAGGAATTAGACAGATCATAGCTTCAAGAAAGGAGCCACAAGCCTCTTTGTGAGACATAAAATGTTGGAATAAAGATAAAAGGTGAGGAAGTAAAATCTCGGAGAAACAGGAATAAAACTCGACAGTGAAGCCGTCCGGACCAGGGGACTTATCCTTTGGTAGTTGGGCTAGGGCGGACTTAAGCTCAGAAAGGGATGGATCATTTTCTAATAAGGAGCAATCAAGAAATGAAGAGGGACGCGGAGGGAGCGCTTCAAAAAAAGAATCCAATGCCTCTTCGGAGGGAGAAGATTCTGGGGTATATAGTGTCTTATAAAAGTCTGTAAAACAATTTAGTATTTCATCGTCCTTGAAATGATCAACACCACCGTTATCAGTAATTTTGACTACCTTAGATCGTTGGGACTTTACTTTCAAGTAATTCGCAAGTAGTTTGCCAGCCCTGTTGCGACCCCCATAGAATTTAGAGTTAACTTTAAGTAGGGTCCCAGAAGCCTCCTCTGTCGATTTCCTATTAAAAGACAACTTAGCTTGAATTAATTTCTTTAGTGTATCTTCATTATTAGAAGTAATGTAGGCGTGTTCAAGATGTTTAATGGAGGCTAATAAGGAAGCGGAATCCTTCATACACTGTTTCTTTTTAACCGCAACATAGTCAATAATGAATCCTCTAGCTGTCGCCTTGAAGGCATCCCATACAGTGTGAAAAGGAATATCCGGATTAGCGTTCCTAAGGAAGAACTCTGGCAAGAACTCTTTAAAACGTTCCAGAAAATTATGATCCTTGAGTAAGTAATTATTGAAACGCCATCTGCGTGGCTTGGAAGGTTCAGAAGGGAGATCCAGACTAATCAAAACCGGGGCATGATCGGAAATGAGAATAGACCCAATATCAGCATTGATTAAGTTAGGGAGAAGAAGGGGACTCAAAAAAATATAATTTATTCTAGAAGAAGATTTGTGAGTAGAAGAATAGAAAGTGTATTCTAGTGTGTCCGGATGAAATGTTCTCCACGCATCAACCAAACCCCTCGAGTGAATTGTAGTCGTGAAAGTTTTTTGCATTTTGTTGGGAATGTATCTAGCGTTGGACTTCCTGTCTGTGAAAGGGTCCATGACCTGATTGCAATCCCCACCCACAAGTAAATTAGTGTCAGGACAAGAATGAAGGGTGTGTGACATGTTCCTCCAGAATTGTGAATCAACACCAGTAGGGCCATAAATGTTGAGAAGGGAGATAGGGGAACCATTTATATGAAGATGTAGAAGGAGCCATCTTCCATCAACATCGCTTTCCTCCCCCTCCAAAACAAGAGAAAGAGATTTGTGAAATAAAGTAACCACTCCATTTTCCCTATCTTTAGACGGGGAACAAAAAACATGGCCTACCCATTGCTTTTTAAGTGAATTAATCTCACTTTCGTTAAGATGGGTCTCCTGGAGCATTGCTATTTTACATTGCAGCCTAGACAAATGAGTAAGAACCCTCTGTTTCTTGACAGGACTGCGTAGTCCCTTAACATTCCATGAAACAATGCGAACATTATCAGTCATGGTAACAGAAGAGAAAAAGCATTAAGCAACAAGATATGCAATTTATAACTTTTAGCAACAACATAAACAATTTAAGTTATATAGCTAAAAAATAAACACATGAAAAATTGTAATACAATGTATCAGAGAATGAGTAGTAGAAACCAATATGAAAAATTAATAGTAAAATAGTGATAAAGTAGAAAATAAAAGGAGGTGGAAATAGGCAGAAACGGTGTGCTGAAGAGACTTAGGGGACAGAAAAAGGAAAAGAAATAAGAAAAGAAATGAAAGAGAGAGGAGAAAGGACACCAGAAAGGGGAAATGATAGAAAAAGGAAAGTTGACAAGAAGCAAAGGAGCCTCAGTCAAAAAGAACAGAGCATATTGCCATAGAAAAAAGAGTAACATGAAGAGGCGGGGAGCCGCAAAGAGAAGACAGACGAGACAAAGCAAAGACAAGGAGGAACGGCAAAGACCTGAAAAACACATAGAAAGAAAAATATAGTAAGGAGCGACCATAAGAACAGCAGCGTGGTATAACAGAATAACATGAAACATGAAATCTCAAAGTGAACAACATAAGAAATACGCAGACAATTAAGGAGAAAGAGACACTTACCAAAACATGAAGAATAATACACAATGGGAGTGGGAGGGAAGGCACCATGAGGAGAAAAAACATCAGGGAGGGGTATCCACACCATACAAGACATATCTGTGAAAGAAGAAAAAACCCAGAACATTATCATCAAGCCATCAGTTAAGAGGACGAATAATTAACCAATGAAAACATTAAATATAAAACAGACGGAGATAAAGAGAGACAAATAACAGCAAAAATGAGGCTTAAATCCTCAAAAACCTGTAAAATGAGAAAGGAGAAGCCAAAAATGAGCTAAAACACAGTAATCGAAGTTGAGCAACAAAAGGAATCACATGGTGAAGCAGTCAAAAGTCATGTTTTCCCAAGTTCCATTTCTTCTCCCTTGTGATGAAGAATAAATTGTATTAAGTTCTCAGGACGATCAAAAGAGTAAGACCTTTCTTTGTGAGTAACTTTAAAAAAACAGGGATGAACAAGGCCATATCGAGCGTTCATAGAGCGGAGAGCAAGACGAAATGAGAGGAACTCTTTACGTCGAGCAGCAGTGGCGCGGGATACAGCCTGAGAAGGAAAGATTTTTTGGCCAGACCACAACATCTGCTTCCTTTGCTTAGCCGCAGACAGAACCATTAGCAACTCAGTATACTCCAAAAATAGGACTATAATTCCTCTCGGACGGTTAACTGACGATGCAGAGGGAGTTCCGCCAAACCTGGGACCGATGCGATGGGCTCGCTGCAGGTTCAGTGAAGTACTTTCCTTGAGGCCAACAATTTTAGGTAAATGAAGTTTGAGAAAGGTGAGCATATCAGGGCCTTCCGCATCTTCAGGAATACCATAAATCCTAAGATTGATGCATCGATTGTGGTTTTCCAAGTCCTCCGTCTGCTGTTTAAGGAGTGCTATTTGCTTGGACATAGCTTCAACCCTTGGGAAGACATCCTGAGCGTCACTGATCCTCTGCCCCACCACCGAAACACTGGATTCTAGATTGGACCATTTCTCATCAAGCCGCTGAAGGGTAGCGTTGGTGTCAAGAATAAAGGGTTTCATAAGCTTAAACTCCTCCATAAGGTCTTCTAGCGTGATAGGCAGAGGAGATTTTGTAGGTGAGTTAGGGTCTTTCTTGAGGCGCTTAGAGGCTGCAGTAGGAGAGTCCTTGCGAAGGGAAGACATGATAGCGGTGATGCCCTTTGGTAAGATACAAAGGAAGATTCCTTAAATATAACAAGAGAAAATAGTGCTGCGTTGCACCAAACCACAGGTATAGCTGGCGAGCCAAAGGTATGCAAAACCAAGACAAAGTCGTAGAAGTTCACAAAACTCAGACCTCCATGTATTAGATGAGGGGTCAAACGAATGCTGAAGAACAAGAATACATGGAGATAAGTGCGCTGACTGAAGCCGGCAACTCCGGCTGTGCAGAAAATGGTGGCAGGCTGAAGAAATTAAGACCTCCAAATAGTAAATGTAGAGCCAAACTTGCGCTGAAGAACAGGAATAATTGGAGGAGAATACTTTAAAACGGAAAAGAAGGCAGGTATATGCAAGGCCAAGGCATCACAAATGGCCAATGAAAGAACTGCCACATACCGCTGACTGGAGCCGGCAGCTCCCGTTGCAAAGAAAATGGCGGCCGGAACCGGCTTTCATGACGGGAACGCGACGCGGGGGAAAACATACGAAAAACGGAACAGAAAGCTGAAATAAAAGCAGCTACCTGTGCTCCCACGTCAGCGCTCCATAGGTCTTCAGGGCATGCGGTCGAAAGTCTGTGTTAGCCGCTCCGACACGGAAACAGTCTCTGCCGAAACGTGGAGCTCTACGAGGTCGCGGCCATCTTGTGGCGGCTCAAGCCACGCCCCCCCCTGATTTTTAAAAATAGGTGGATCTGAATCAACTGCGGTCAGTGTCTACAAAATGCACCCTTAATAAGTAGTCCACAGACCTACTGATTCGTGATTTAAGGAATCTAAGTGCAATGGTTTTGCAAGACTTGCTTCCTGTCCTAGGTTTAGTGCACTAACCTTTTTTGCATCTTGCCCAGAGAAACTTGCTGGAATTTCCGGTGTAATGCTCTATTGTCTTGTTCCTTCTTCCACAGGTATCTTTAAGAGGATGACTTGGGAGAGAAGAAGCCTCTTCGCCGGAGTCAGGATCTCGTTCATCTTCAGGTAAGTCGGTCCTTTCTTTAACTGGAATCTCTAAGCGGGACAGTCCGGGAGGCCAGACTATTCCTTCTAGTTTGCTGGTTGACGAATCGAATAAAGGCTTGCTCGGTGAATGCAGTATTTATAACCTCCTGCATTAAAGATGGCCACCAAGTGACATAATTATCTTGAGATCTCACGGGTCTTGCAGAATTTTGAGTGCATGTACAAATATTTATTAATTGGAAAGGTTACATGAGTGGAAGCAAGCACATGGGCAATAAGAATGAGATTTCAAAGAAATTATGCAGTTAATTAAATTATGCCGCCCGTTAAGCGGCCATCAAAGGGGATCCTAATGTGCTGGATAAGGAGAAAAGAAGGGTCTCCTGATATTAGTGCAGCACAAAAGAGGCAGCCATTAGGGAAATTTCTAACAGTTACACCTCAATTCCAAGAGTAAGAAATGGAGAATATATTGCACATTTGGTTACACTGACCATAAAACTGCGGTGCAGCTGAAAGTTGCCAAATCTTTACATGTCATAAAACCCAAATAGTCCAGCTCTTGGCACACTAAATGAACGTGCACTTTCCACTTGAATCTTGCGTGTCTTTATGTTTCTGACACGCTAAACTTGATACTGCTGATGCAGAAGAGTCTTTAAGTAAGGATGCAGATCTCAGATTTAATGTTTTACTTATGTCGAGAGAAATTCAGTTGATGATTAAAATAGAATCTGTCTTTATTAATAAAAGATGTTTCTAAATGAAAAGAAGTTGCTAACATAGGGACTGACAGGTATTAATACAGTTATATGATTGTTATCACTAAAAGGATTTATAAGATATAACACGTATTTTACTGAATAATGAGACATTTATAATGTGTATCTCGCTTTCATTCATCCTTTCATTTCATTGCTGAAGCTTTTCCACTTGATTCATAATCATGTGCAATTTAGTCTGTGTAACTGCTGAAAATGTTGTTCATAGCTCTAAATGATCCTAATATATGTAGGTTGCTAATTTTGGTTAAACAATAACATTTCATCAATTTATGCATTAATGTTACACATATATACTTATGAATGTAGTTCCCCAGTATACCTGCTGTTTTGCAGTTTCATTGCTTGCTATGTGATTTAGCAGTCTAAAGGATTAAAGAAACATCATGCACATATATGTTTAAATGTGCACAAGCATATAAGATGTGCACTATAGATTTAATGTTTAAGTTAGCTGTTCTTCACAAAAGGCTTGAATCTTGTTCCTATGAGAACACATTGTGTTTCTACATTTTGCTGACTTGCTTTCTTTGCAGGAGTTCTTACCAACTGCTAGTGTACATTGATACATTTCTTGTAACAAGTACTAGATACATGTCTGGGTGTGGAATCCGACGACGAGCACATGAGAACTCTGTGGACAAACAAAGGACTGTTGTCTTTACCCATTAGTGTGGGATCAAGATGATGTTCCCATGTTCAGTGTGTGACTTTCGTGTGATGTTGCTTTTGAAATACCATGTGCAAGTATATGGACATATGAAACAAATACAATGGATTACAATTGATGACGTACCAAAAGGGGAATTGACAGTGAACTTCATTGATTATAATTTATTGAATGCCCTGGAAGGAGGGGCAGATAACTTTGGACTTCTTTCCAGACTGCATGCTAAATTTCTCTTGCTGAACTTTCTCTGCAAGTTCTTTGCAGAGCCTTCCTTTGGACTCCGACCAGAACTATGTTCTCTATTTCCCCAAACCCCATATCCCATGGCCCCTTAAATGGACTTTTAGAGACATCCCCCTATGTCACGTTAATTTCCCTAAGTGTGGTTTAAGACCAACACTTTCTGACACCTTGAAGACTCCTAACCGAGCTTCTATAATGCTCCTGCTAATACTCCTTGTACTCTTTTGCTTAATCCCTATTGTCTTTTGTGGATTTGTTCTATGAGCAGTCATGTGCCTAAGTTTGTATTGAAGAGGTTTAAATTGCTAATGCCAAGGAAAGACCAAGCTAGATTGTATTCCGAGCATCAGATTTTAATGTTGTTATTTTGTATCGCAGCTACAGAGCTGCTTGTGTGTTTGATTCTTGTTCGCTTACATTTCTTTAGGTGGCTAGGCCTCCCTGTTGCTAAACTTTATCTATACAGTTTGATAAAGAGAGTAATCTATTTGAATCTAATCTCTAACTTGAAATAAACATCCTTGAATTGGCTACCAAATCCTGGTCCTCATTGTGTAGCCAGGTTAAGCTGCACTGTGAATTAAAGATCGGACAAGAAATGCTAACTCTCTTTCCCCTTAGTTACATCGGAGGGCCAAGTTAGTAAGTAAGTAAAGCGGAGTTAAATGATCTAGCCCGAAGGATACATCCTCAATTAAGAGGTTGAGCCCAGTATCGCGAGAGTAAATCTGCTGGATCAACTGCATGTGACTTGAAATGTGAAACACTGTTTGACCCCAATTTCACATTTCATGAAAACTCTCAATCAACCCATTAGAGGTCACTGTTCTAGGGATGGGTGGTCCAAGTACTAGCTTTGGAATCCATCAACAGACAGGCTTTAGACTGATAACAATTTGAGGGGTACTCCTGCCTCAGTGGTCAAATCCAATTCCTTTGTTCTGCACTGGGTGCTCCAGACCACCCCACCTTTGAAAGTACATGCCTCCAAACGCTTGACTTACTTTGGTTTTTTTTCACAAAGGAGGTTGTTATCATGCACTTGATATACAATTATCCAGACACTGAAATTCTTTGGGAACAGTTGGAATTAGTCAAAATATATATTAGTTCTCTCCCACAGCTCTCTCTCTAACATTAGTTGTGGCTCGTCTGCCACCTTGATGGTCGGAAAACTACCATTCTGTTCAAGAATGATTCAAATGAGGAAAATTCACTAAAAGAAGGTTTTCAGCAAGCACCCCAGCGTTTGCGTCACTATGTAACAAGAAATTATGGTACTTGATAGATAACCTCCTATATAGCAAGTCCTGCCAAGTTTACCTGGTCCTTATTAAATATCTTTTCTGATTCTCAAAGACTTTCATTTTACACAAGGTTCAGAGTATAAAGGATTTGTGGAAATTCAACATAAAAACTGGCATTTCAAAAGACAGAAAATCCACTAATATGATGGAGTTTCCACATTTGCACATTATGGGGTGGGTCTGTGGTTACTTTGTGATCCTACCTGTAATTGTATGTGAACTTCCGCAATCAAGTAGGTTGGTGCATATTAACACACACCTTGTAGGTAGGATCTGACCAACACACACACAAAATGACTGCTGCAAGAGTATGAGCAATTGCCTTTCCAATTTAGTAAGGGTGAGGGAAACACATCCTTTTTGAATGGGGTAAAAATATTACCCCCACAGAACAATAAATACAAATTCACCTTATTAATCCAGCTGCTTTTTCTAATTAGCAAATAATATTATATATGTTCTAACATTACCAAAGAAAACAAAAAACGGACCTTTCACTTTCTCCCACTTCTTTGTGTAAAGGAGAATGTATTTTCACTTTTAGCATTTTTGAAGAGTCACAACTAAAGCTATATTATGAAACAAAAGGATATAATTTATGAATGGTCATAGATGCACGCACCATTGAGGCTCAAATCCCATTTGTGTTCTCCAGCGTTGATAATGTTAGCAATATTAATTATGATCCACTACGAGATCTATTGGTTCCCAAGCAAAATCCATGTGAGCTTCTATAGAGATTACAGAATGTAGGCAATTTATTTGCTATTTCTGAAGGTAGAAATAAATAAAAATGTCTGAAGGCGATTGGCTTTATGATGTCTACCAAATACCAGAATTCTCATTCGCCTCTCATTTTTCTTACACTTCACTTCTTTTCACGGCAGGTTTTTAAAATCAGCAGTCTTCCTTATCACACTTACCTTTTTATATTTCTTTTTCAATCTGCTGCCCAGATTGGAAAGTACTTCAGTTGTGCATGCGAATTGTGCCAAAAACATCACTTTTGTCTGTATGTGGTTCTAAATCATAGAGAATTTTGGGCTGCAAATGCATTGCAGAAATAATTAGTGCCAGAGTCACTTAAAAAAAACTACCAGTGGTTTGGCCTTACTTACTGCAAGTTCTGAGAGCTGATGACTAAAATCCAAATCTAGCCTTCTTTTGGTTTCCCAGTTTACTTAAAAGTCCATCACAAACATGTGCCCAATCGACAATATTACAGTTAGATTCAAATTTAGAACCACATTTTCTGTAAAGTGTCCATTTTCGGACCTAGGGTGACTCAAAGTCCACAATGGTGAAGCCAATACCTTATTGTGAGAAAGTTGATTATTATTTTTTCAAGTGGATGATAATCCTTTCCAAGTAATAATAGCACAATCCTGGAACAGGTCCTGGGAGGGTTCAATATGTTAAATCTGAGCTCAACCCTTTGTAGCTGTAGCCCAGAGCAGGCTGGCTTAACTTAGGAAAAACAAGTATAAAGTATTTATCAGTACCAAAACAATAAAAAAGTATAAAATACAACACAATATAAAGCTCATTTTAATTTATAAATCTAGCATACATTTTCAATCTTCAAATAGACACCATAGCGCCAAAAATCTGACGAGGGAACTGGAGATATACTTTTTCAAAAGCTTTAGGTAAGCCCCAAAACACACAAAGTGCCAACCGTGGGTATCTGGTCATGCTAGACCGGGTCAAAGTCAAATGTTAAGGCTGACCAGGGACGATTGTGGGTCAGATACAGAGACCAGGTTTGTCACGGTGGAAAATGTACCTTCTGAACGAGTCTTTTTCTTGGAGAAAATCCTTATCGACAAGGTCAGCCGTGGGTTGGGGTGCCAGCTGGTTTAAAGAGGGACTTGTCGACACGGGTGGGCTGCAGTGCCACATCTCAGCAACAGCCTCACAGTGGACTCGTTGACGGTGGCTGGTGGTGGTGCAGGACCTCGTAGTAGCCTCTGCATTGGCAAGAAGTTCGAGGCTCTCGAACTCAACAGCGGGAAAAGTTCAAAGTTCAGGGCCAGGAAGGTGTCATCATCAGCTAGGTGCTGCTCAGCGTTGGTCCAAGTGAAGTCCTCTACATTTGGACAGAAACGTTTCTGGAAGTCGAGATCCTTTAATCTGTGTGAAGTATCAAGTTAAATCCGATCAACAGTTCGACATCGGCAGCTTTGGCTCAGCAGGGGTCCGTTGTAGCCTATGGTTCTTTTTGTACAAAGTTTGAGAAAAGTTTCTAATTATCCAGTCTTGCAATTTTGAAGGGGGAAGAGTGCACTCTAAAAACAGCCAATGGTCTAGGACCTTTTGGGCACCACTTGGGGGTTAGGACTCAATCTCCTAGCAACCACCAGCATGGTCCAGGGCAAATCTACTTGGATCTTGTCAGCTGTGCTCAGCAGTGTCTTGGCCTTCTTTCAGCTTTTGGGTTCCTGGAGTTTAACAGGAGGCTAGCTAACTAGCCTTGGAGTCCACTCTTCAGTCACGGGTACAAATGGGGAGCAGATCCAGCTCTTGGGGTTCCTCTCCATACATTTAACAGCAGGTGGAGCCCTTTTTGAATCTTCCACAGGTCTAGAGTTGTTCTGAAAAGGGTACCCAGGGGTGCCACGTTTATGCCTGGCACTAGCTAGTTGGTGGAGGAAACTCCATGACCAATAATAAAAAATGTTCCCAGGGGCAACTCTACTCACTCTGAATTTATCTGAGGGCTTGTCCCTAAACAATCCCATGTGCCCTGCCAAAAAACACATCATGACAAAACCTTTCTTCCCCTGACCAGAGGTCTGGGCACCCCCCTGAGGTGTGTCTAGGGTAATGAGAAACTCCCCTGTAAACCAGTTCTGAAACAGGTTTTCCCTTCACTGGGATTAGTGCCACTCTGTCTACTGGGACAGTGGCTGGCCTAGGTGTGAGTTACATCTGCCTGTGACACGGGATGCCTACTGAAACTGGTGCAGTCGTTGGGTACATTCTCCAGGCCATCCTGTCAGGAGTAGGTCACATAATCTCCCAGCCAAAGCCCTTTTGTTCTTTTTCCTGGAAGCCATTCACACCTCCCTGCAGGGTGCCAGCAGACTGCCAGGTGACATTTGGGGATTAATTCTGAAAAGGCTACCAGAGGTTTTAGGCATGAAAATGTAATCTAACTAAAAGTAGCATTTTCATTATAGTAATTTAAAATCTGACTTGATCATTAGATTAGAATTTAAATTGCTATTAATTTGAGTGCTTGAGCCATTGTTCTAGCCGTTCCCATACTGAAGTTATGCATTATAAGGTGTTATAATATAACTTAGTGTTTATCTATGGGAGAGCTAGCCTTGCCACAGTCAAAAATAACTTTGGAGATTTTTCACGTCCAGGACATCTAAAATCTACTTTTTAAATGCCGTGCGCCCCGCCCTTTGGGCATTTAGGGCTGAATTATAATTATTTAAAAGGAAGGTATAGGTCTGGCAAAGGTTTATTTTGCCAGGTCAAAATTGCAGTTTTAAAACTGCCATAGTAGGCTGTTGTGGCATTCCTAGGGTCATGTTTTTACATGGTCAGGTTAGTAGTGGAAGAATGAGTGCTGACGTCCACTAGTGCCATTTCAAGGTACCATTATACATGGGACTTACAGGTGATCTAGTGCTGGGCCAACGCTCTTACCATTGGTTATCCAATGGGTCTTTCTGTGCAATTAAAAGGAGAAGGGAGTTTGCACTTGGTCAAACACATATAATTAACAGTGTAACCCATTTGGCTACACAATGAGGACCAGGAATCAATGAATAAAGTTAAAGGATTTATTACAACTTACCAGTCAAATTCAGGTAAATGAATCTCAATACCATGTTGTAAAGATACAGCATAGCAACAGGATAGCCCAACCTCCTCAAGAAGTTTAGTCACATCAGCATAAGGCAAGCAAGAAGTTCAGTTACAGCAATACAGAAGATTAATAGTAAGCTAATGCTCAGAGAAGAGTCCCTGATCCTCTCTCCTCAACATGAGTAAAGTCTATATTTATCTAATTTAATGTCCAAACTAAAGAGGATGGTTAAGTTAAAGGTATCTCAAAGGGTCACAAAAATGCAGAAAAAGGGAAAAATACGGAAAGTATGTGGTAAAGTGTTAGCGTTTCAGAAGCTCGGTCAGGAGTCTTCTAGGGATAGGTAAATAATGTTAGCCTAAGCCACACTCAGCAAAGAATCAAGGGGGGTAAGCATAAAGGTCTGTACCTCTCAAAGTTCAAAGGGATAGTGGCCAACAGCGACCTGTGAGAACTCCATTTAATTCCACATAACTCTTCTGGGTAACACCCCTTGCTCACACCATCAGGGGCTCCATTGTCCTTTCCATTCTCACGCTACGATCTGCAACATTTGTGGATTCTCCCAGACGAAACCCAGGAACAATATCGTCCTTGGGTACTGGTAACTCCTCATAACATTACTGAATAGAGCCTGTAAGTTTATGCTCTGGATCTTCATGTTCTTTGTCAATGTCTTCCTCTCAGGCTCTCTATTGCTAATACAGTGTTACATCTATTCTGAAACTAACAAACCATGTAAATGCACCGACAAAAAAAAGACATGCAAGCAGAAATGCAAAAACAATATTTTATTAAAAAGAAATGTAGGCCTACTTTCGTCAATTTAAGCATCCCATTCAATTTAATATATCTGTCATTTGTGCACATTTTAACTACAAATGAATGAAAATGTCAGTACATTAGATTCAAATCTAGATTCATCTTACAGTTTAAGTAAATGTAAAGTAACTTTGAATGCATGAATGCAAGTGTAACTGCAAACTACATTATGAATACCAATGCAAAAACATTAGTGCACATGTTACGTAAACCACTCTTGTTTCTAAAGTAAATACATGTTAGTAGCGTTAGGATAGTTTATCAATCTCTAAAACAACATTTTATTTAATAAGATTAAGGGTCACAGTCTATATGAATTTCTAATTCTACAGCGAATGCACTTCATTACTGAATTCAAGTGCAACACTTTACATTAATAACGTTAGGACACTCTGAATATGTAGCGCTAAATGCACATATATATTGCATATTTGTGACGTGTAAGGCTGGGAACAAAATTACACAGCTCCAATCCCTCCTCTGATGGCTAATCAAACCATCACATCATGATAAAGATCTCTTATCAGATGGACAATTTAATACCTCTTTGGCTTATTAAATGCAAGTCTAGATTACTCGAGATACTTCATGTTATCATAGTATCTGCTCTGTTTGTCTTCTAGTTCTATATCTGCTCTTTTCCTCTTTACTCCCCTCTTTACTTGTGCATGTTTGTATCCCTTATAAATTGCAAACAGGAATTATCCACAAAGAGCAATTATTATCAATAGGGGTCTCAGGGTGCTTCCATCAATTCCACTCCATATGTTTCCAAACCATCTACCTAGAGCAGAAAATCCATTTCCTATTGTTTCACATGCACTTGTGGCTTCCAACTCTTTCAAATCTCCTTTCAAATCAGTAATGTTCTTGATAAACTTCTTCAAGTCCTTACTTTTGTCAGAGATCTAAGTACAACAGTGTTGAACTTTCAACATCTGACAGACTTCGTCTTCCTTTGCAAGAAGGGTTTCTAGCGCAAATCTGTTTTGCAAAACCATTGATTTCATTGCAACCATTTCAATATCTACAACTAACAAAGCACCTATTGTACCGGTGGACAATTCATCTACAATGGTGAACAACTTTCTAATCTTCATGTCATTCAAAATCACTCATACAGATGGAATCATTGCACCAAAGATGTCTCCTACAATTTCTGAACCACTTGCACCTCTTTTTGTTTAGGTACTTGTTTCCCATACAGGATCATTAAAATGCTCCACATGATAAATCTTTGGAAAAACTATGCCTAAATAGCATGTACCACACCATCCTTTGGGCAACCTAAAATAACCATGATCTCCGCAAATATATTAAACTCCAGGTATAGCAGGATCCTGACCTGACAATATAAGATCCCAATTTCCTTTGGCTTCAAAATTGTGGTCACATTCACTCTTTCCCATAAATCTTGTGTCAGCTGTAGATTAGTTTCTAGATATGCACAACTGTCCTTCATGTCTTCAATCTAATGTCAATGCAGCTTGATTCCCTGCAGCTTGACGTTCAATTTCTTCTCTTTCCCAGCGATGTCCAATTTTAACATTCTTTGCCTTAGATTCCATTCCTCCCCTTCTGTCCTCAACTAAATTTAGGAAATCCTTTTCAACTCTTGTCAAAACACATGTCAAATTGTTTCAGTGAGAATAAACAGTGTCCAGTGTCATTGTAGGTTTAAAAAATCCTTCACCTGTTGCTATGTTCTTTTCTTTGGGGGTTTTATTCAAGTGCTTAAGAATAGGAAATTCTGAAAAAACTAAATCATAATTCGAAAAGTAGTACTGAAAGTGTCCTTGTCCAAAAAGAAGGTTCATCAACAAACTACCAGAAGTCAATAGAATATAGTGATAATTTAAATTTTCTGCAGCTGATGCAGGTAATTGCGTACATACATACATAGCAATCCTTTGCATCCATAGCGTCAGTGTACTCATAAAGCAATTTATAATAAGTATTTGAAGAAAGATCTCCTCTAGAAGCATTTACATGTAAGTCTTTCTCATCTAGCCAGTGCGTTCTATCTCCAATAGAAAGTGTTGTTTTAGGAGCACCTTTAGACCTAATTATTCCTATATTAGCATGTGCAGGTAGATTCGAACCTACAAGCTAAGCAATTAATACTCTAATTGTTACAACTAACACTCCAGCACATACCCATCAATGTCTACCACTGCTGTTATTCGGTTCCATAATTTCTCTAAACTCAGACTGTTTGGATGGCATATAGCAGCATCAGAATCTTTTCTGTCTAGTTCCACCTGTACAAATGACAAAACAAAGTCTGTGCAATGAAATGCAATTATGGATATTTACAAAGTCTTTGTGAGTCTTCCTTAGCCCTACTCCATGTTTTCCTAAATGACAACTTTATGCTCCTTCAGCAGACTTGGGCCTTGGTACTCTTCTTTCTTCCCTACAAGATCTATATGACTATCTCTAATAAATGTACAGTTTAAATTCCCTAATGATCACATCCAGGATAACGTTTCTCAGTCTGTTTAGTGGCAATACAATTTCAAAACTCGGTTCAGCCACAAAGTTCAGTTCATGGAGGCTCAGTTGGATTTGAATTGTTATAACAAAATGTCCAAAATGTTCTCTCAGGTTATTGGCAGCAAGGTATTTCGATTCAGGTGAGGAGTACCTTTCTTTGATCTCCTCACTACTGTCCTTCGTGATTACTGCTACTTATGCCAGATTCACTCATGTCTTCTGGGATAGTGTGTGACACATGCACTCAGGCAAGCTCTGTCCTCTTCCTTCCTGCCCTCTTGGCCACTGGTCCCAAGGCACTACTCACATTACTTCTGCTGCACTAAGTCCTTCGCCAGGATCTGAATCTGGCCCAGTCAACACTACAGGATGAGACCCTTGTGTACCATTTCAGGATTACATTATTAAAATGAATTCCTTGGTCTGACTCCATAGCAGTCGGGAACCCAAATCTCGGAATTAACTCCCTCAATAACAACTTAGCTACACTGAGACTGTCAATTCTCCTGGTCGCGTAAGCTTCAACCCAACATGAGAAGATGTCACCAAGACATATCTCAGGCCATTGCATACAGGTATCGTGATAAAGTCCAGCTGCATCCTATTGAAGGGACCTGCTGATCTCCCTATGTGACTCAGTGTTACTGCAGTTCTTTCTACGTTCATCTGCTGACACACAACACACCTGTGAAACAACCCTTCAGCCATCAATCTGAACCTAGGATTAAACCACGTCTGCCGGAACAGATGCACCATGGAATCTCTACCTACGTGAGCAGGTCCATGATAATGTCTCGTGTTAGAAATGGGATCTCTAGTTGGCAAGGGCTTGCACCTTTGTCCAAGTAGGGACCCTTCTTCCTAGTCAGGGTAAGGGTGTTACACTCGTGAAGTAACCCCTGCTCACCCTCGTGGTAGCTTGGCACGAGCAGTCAGGCTTAATTCAGAGGCAGTGTGTAAAGCATTTGCACATAACCAACAGTAATACAGTGTAAGCACTACAAACGGACACCACACCAGTTTAGAAAAATAACCAATATTTTATATACTCAAGACAAGACCAATTACGACAAAAATCCACAATACTATACTTTACGAATGAATACTTGATACGGTAACTTCTTCTTTGCAGGAATAGCACAAAAGCAAAGTTTGTACGAGTCGGTAGCTCCGTCCGAGCCTACCGTGATGCTGAAAACCACAGAGTCTAACAGTTCCAGCCGACCGCGTCGATACGGGCCAGCAGAGTCGTGAACAGACTTGGTCACAGTACCTTTCTCGTTGTGGCTGGTACGGAGTGTACGAGCCGGTCGGCGTTCGTCGCGGTTGCGGTGCAAGACGGAGCGATGCAAGGTGCGGTGTCCTCTCGATGCGGTGCAGGCAGCGGCTCGATGACAGTCGTGCAGACGGAGTCGGTGAGACCAAGGCGGGCGATGCAGGGTGAGACGGTGCTCGTTGCGGTGCTGGCAGGTTGCGATGCAGGCGACCAAGCCGGAGTGCGAGAGCTGGCGTCGGACAGCGGTGCGAGTCGGAGCGGTGCGTCGCGAAGCGTGCGAGCGGTGCCCCAACTGCGATGCGGTCACAATGGTTGAGCCAGATGCAGCGACAGCGTCGGTCTGGTCCGGCCGGTACAGTGAAGCGATGCGATGCGAACTGCGGTGCCCACAGGTCACGATGAAAGCAGCGGCTCGATGGCGATGGCGTCGGACGTCGTCGTCGGTGAGACCAGGGTTGCGGTGCGAAGCGGGGCGATGCGGTCTGCGGTGCAAACAGGACACCGGGCCAGCGATGGAGTCGGTTGACGGAGTCGGTTGCGGTTCCCTTCCTCTGTGGCAACTGAAACAGCGGTTCCAGAAGCGGTACCCAGAGAGTTGTGAAGTCTTTGCAGTCCCTGAGACTTCTTAACAGGAGGCCAGCTCGGTTTCAGGCCCTTGGAGATTCTCAGCACAAAGAGTAGAAAGTTCAGTCCAGTCCTTTCACTGCCCAAGACAGAAGCAGCAACTGCAGGCCAACCCAACAAGGCAATAACTCAGCAAAGGGGCAGTACTCCTCCTAGCAGCTCTCCAGCTCTTCTTCTTGGCAGGTTCCTTGATTCCAGCGAGATCTAAATTCATGGGGTCAGGGCCCCAATATTTATATCCCAAATTCCTTTGTTCTCTGAAGGCAGAGAGGCCTTTGCCTAGTCCAAACCAGTTCTGGAGCACTTTGTTGACAAGTCTCCGTCCCTTCTTTCAGTGAGTAGGCCAGGGACATCAGACGCACCACAGGAGGTGGAGCCAGCATTGTGGAGGGAAGGCACTGTCCTATTCAGGGCCCAGGTGCGACCCCTCCCACCCATCTACATGTAGATCTTGCTATTCAGCCCTGTGCTGACTCACCCTGTCTCCTGGCATCCCCCAGCCCCTGTCACTCACATTCCAGACAAGGAATACACAACCTCGCAGAGGCAGGCTTGGATGGTTAGACAAGAAAATACCCACTTTCTAAAAGTGGTATTTTCAAACACAGAATGTTAAAACCAACTTCACTAAAAGATGCATTTTATCATTCTGAGTCCAGGCATACTAAACTCGAATTTCTACCATGTTCCCGGGGTCAGTTAGGATTATAAACTGTAATAATCAGAACTGCCCGTTCTGGCCTAGGGGAACCGGTAGCCTTGCAATAGTGAAAAACTAACTAGGCTGTAATTCACTATCAGGACATGCCGCACACACCAGGGCATGTCCTACCTTTCGCGTACAACGCACCCTGCCCACAGGGGTACCTTGGGCCTACCTTAGGGGTGACTAACATGTAGCAAAGGGAAGGTTTAGGGACTTGCAAGTGTGTGCACTTGCCAAGTCGACATGGCAGCCCCAGCCTGCGCACAGGCTCTGCGATGGCAGGCCCGAGTTACACTTTACGGGCTGTTTGCGTGGGTGGCACAATCCAGTGCTGCAGCCCACCAACAGCATTTGGTCTATAGGCCCTGGCACTCGCAGTGCACTTTACAAGGGACTGACAGATAAACCAAATCATGGAAACACCAATCCATAACACATTTTATACAGGAGCACTTGCACTTTCCCACCGGACCGCAGTGAGGAAAGTGCGCAGAATCATTACACCAGCAAAAACAGAGTCAAAACCGGGAGGTCAGAAAGCAAAAAGTCAGGGGAAACACGCCAAAAGATGCCAAGTCTAACACATGTCCCCTCCAGCTGAAAGTAGGGAGAACTACCCAACCCCATTGGAGTTCTCCTCACTAAGGCGGAAGAACCTGGACAGACCATCTGCGTTGGCGTGTTCTGTACCAGGACGGTGCTCCACCGTAAAGTCCATTCCCTGTAGGGAGATGGACCACCTCAGCAGTTTTGGATTCTCACCCCTCATTTGCATCAACCATCTGAGGGGCCTGTGGTCTGTCTGAACCCGGAAGTGAGTCCCAAACAGATATGGTCTCAACTTCTTCAGTGCCCAGACCACAGCAAAAGCTTCCCTTTCTATGGCACTCCACCTGTGTTCCCTGGAAAGTAGTCTCCTGCTAAGGAAGACTACAGGCTGATCCAGGCCCTCTTCGTTCAGTTGTGAGAGCACCGCTCCCACACCATGCTCTGAAGCGTCAGTCTGCACGACAAATTCTTTGGAGAAGTCAGGTGCCTTGAGCACGGGCGCCGTGCACATGGCTGCCTTCAGGGCATCAAAAGCTTTCTGGCAGGACTCAGTCCAGATCACTTTCCTGGGCTGCCTCTTAGAGGTCAGCTCTGTTAAGGGGGCAACGATGGTGCCATAGCCCTTAACAAATCTCCTATAGTAACCGGTGAGACCTAAGAAGGCTCTCACCTCCGTCTGGGTCTTGGGGGGTTCCCAAGCCAGAATGGTGTCAATCTTGCGTTGTAGGGGTGCCACCTGGCCGCTTCCTACCTGGTGTCCCAAGTACACCACAGAACCCTGCCCGATCTGGCACTTACTGGCCTTGATCGTGAGGCCTGCACCTTGCAGAGCCCTCAAAACTTTCTCAAGGTGCCTTAAATGTTCTTCCCAGCTGGAACTGAACACAGCAATGTCATCCAGGTAGGCGGCACTGAAATCCTCCAGCCCGGCCAACACCTGATTGACCAACCTCTGAAAGGTGGCAGGGGCATTCTTCAACCCAAAGGGCATCACCCGGAATTGGTAATGACCTTCTGGGGTTGAGAATGCTGATCTCTCCTTGGCCCCATCAGTTAAGGCAATCTGCCAGTACCCAGACGTCAAATCAAACGTGCTGAGGAACCGGGCAGCTCCCAACCGATCAATGAGCTCATCAGCTCTGGGGATGGGGTGCGCGTCAGTCCTGGTGACGGCATTGAGCCCACGGTAGTCCACACAAAACCGGAGTTCTGGAGTGGCACCGGGCGCCGCAGCCTTTGGGACCAAGACCACTGGGCTGGCCCAAGGACTGTGGGAGGGCTCAATCACCCCTAACGCCAACATCTTAGAGACCTCCTCCTTGATGCTGGCTCTGACCCGGTCAGTCAACCTGTAAATCTTGTGCTTCACAGGAGGGCTGTCACCAGTGTCCACGTCATGGGTACACCAGTGAGTAACACCGGGGGTCAGAGAGAACAGTGGGGCGAACTGTCCCAACAACTGGCGACAGTCCCCCTGCTGCTCCTGAGTCAGAGTAGGGGAGAGGATCACACCCTCTACTGACCCATCATGCTCCTTGGTAGGCAGGAGGTCAGGGAGAGGCTCACTCTCCTCTTCCACCCCATCATCTGTCGCCAAGAGCATACTCACTTCGGACCTCTCGAAGTGGGGCTTGAGGCGGTTCACGTGGAAGGACCCTCAAAGGGTTCCTTGGAGCCTGCAAATCCACCAGGTAGGTGACGTCACTTTTGCGCTCCTTTACCTCATATGGCCCAGTCCACTTGTCCTGCAAGGCACAAGGTGCCACTGGGGCCATGACCCACACTTTTTGCCCAGGTTGAAACTCGACCAGAGTGGCATTCTGGTCATACCATCTCTTCATTTCTTCCTGGCTTGCTTCTAGGTTCGCCTGAGCGAGTTTCCTGAAGCGGGCAGTTTGGTTTCTAAAGGCCAGCATGTAGCTAAATACATCCTGGGGAGTTTTCCTGGGAGCCACCTCCCAGCCTTCCTTTACCAAACTCAGAGGTCCTCTGACAGGGTGGCCATACAGGAGCTCAAAGGGCTGTACCCAAGAGACTTCTGAGGCACCTCCCTGTATGCAAAGAGTAGGCATGGCAAGAGGACATCCCACTTACGCCTCATGGGTTCTGTTAGACCCTTGATCATGCCTTTCAAGGTCTGGTTGAATCTCTCCACCAGACCGTTTCCTTGTGGGTGGTAAGGAGTGGTGAACTTGTAGGTTACACCACACTCCTTCCACAGGGATGTCATATACTTCGATATGAAATTGGTCCCCCTATCAGAAACCACCTCTCGGGGGAATCCCACACGGGAAAAGATCCCCATTAACGCCTGGCCCACCACTGGCGCCGTCGTTGTCCTGAGAGGGATTGCCTCCGGGTACCGGGTGGCATGGTCCACCAAGACCAGGATGTACCTGTTGCCCATGGCTGTCTTGGGGTCCAGTGGCCCCACAATATCCATCCCAACCCTTTCAAAGGGTGTTCCAACAACAGGAAAAGGTTGGAGAGGAGCTTTGACCTTCCTCCCACTCTTACCACTTGCCTGGCAAGTTTGGCAAGACCTACAGTGTGCATCTGACTGCCTTCGCATTTGGGGCCAAAAGAAGTGGGTGACAAGCCTGTCAAAGGTCTTGTCCTGCCCCAAATGTCCTGCCAAAGGCACGTCATGAGCCAGACCCAGTAGGAAGGTCCTGAAGCGCTGGGGTACCACCAGCACACGGGCTGACCCAGGCTCAGCAACCTTAGGCTCACTGTATAGGAGACCACTCTCCCAGTAGATCAGATGTGACCCGGACTGATTACCAGCTGCCTGGTCTGCAGCCTGCCGCCGCAGACCCTCCAGAGTAGGGCACTCGCTCTGCTCCTTGCAGAACTCCTCCCTGGTGGGACCCCTTCTTGCTGCCAATGGGTCAGCTCAGAGATATCTCCCAGTTCGGCTACCTGCTCCCCTGTAGGCACCGGGGCGTCCCCTCGAGGTCCGCCTCCTCCCGGTCCGTGGGAACTTTGGGGGCCGGTTTCCCGCGCCCCCTGCCCTTTCTCTTGGCAGGGACTTGGGCCACTGTTCCAGGCTCCAAGTCCTCTTGATCACCCTGTCTGGCCGCCATTGACCGAGTAGACACGCATGCCCACTCTGGCAACCCAAGCATCTCCAAGTGAGACCTGAGCTCAACCTCCTTCCATAAGGACTGCTCCAGGTCGTTACCTAGCAGACAATCTACAGGCATGGTAGGGCTCACAACCACCCTCAAGGGACCTGAGACCCCCCCCCCATTCAAAGGGAACCTGCGCCACCATACACTGGCGCTCAGAGTTGTCAACAGCAACTACTTGGTGGAATGCTCCTGGGACTACTTGCTTCTCAGACACCAGGTGACACCGGACTGAGGTCACACTGGCTCATTATCTCTGAGAGCCTCTACCCTGTTCCCATTAATGGTCACCCAGGTGCTATATTTCTTTGTGTTAGGGGGCACCTGGTTTCCTGGGACCATCTCACTGTCCCCTAGTGAGACAAGGGTCATTTCTGCGGGATCCCCACCCTCCTGTGGGCACCCCTCCTCCCCAAGCGCTACACTCGCCAACACTTTGGACTGTCCACCGGTGGGTGGCTGTGTCCCCTTCGGGCACTTGGGGTCCCCCTTAAAGTGACCTACCTGGTCACATGCATAACACTTGCAGGGGCCGGTCTCAACAGGCTTCCTGTAGAGACCCCTTTCTTCTTATCACCGGGGGCTGGGAACCTTTACCCTGGGTACTAGTTTGGGGCCCTTTAGAGAACTCCTGTGCTTTACCCTTGTCCCCCCACCTTTCTGCTGGGGACCCTGCCCACCTTTGGCTGAGTCTCCCCCAAACGCTTTCTTGTGGACCCTGGTACTCACCCAGCGGTCCGCTTCCATAGCAAGCTTCCTGGGGTCAGTTAGCTTACTATCAACTAGGTGCTGGCGCAGATCTGCAAAACATAGACTAGACAAGTGCTCCCATGCAATCAAGTTGTAGAGCCCCTGAAAATCTGTTACACTTCTGCCCTTCACCCAACCGTCCAGAGACCTGCAGAACACATCCACACATTCCAACCAAGTGTTGGCATCAGACTTCTTACTGGACCTGAACTGATCCCTGTACTTTTTAGGAGTAAGACCATACTTCGTGAGAAGGGCATCCTTCATGTCAGCATAGGTGAGGTGATACCCCTTACCCAAAGCTATCAGAGCATCCCTTGCTTCTTCAGGGAAAAGTGGCCACAATCCTGCTCCCCACTCTCCTCAGGGACCCCATTCATGTGTATGGCTGCCTCATAACCCTGAAACCACCTTTGTATGTCATCCCCCTTCTTGAACTCCTTGCCTACGTTCTTGGGAATGTGCACAATCCTGTCTGCCTTTCTGGACGAATTTGCTGCCACCATCTGAGCCTGACTTACTCCTAAGTTCTAGCTCCTTCAGTTCTCTCTCATGCTCTAAGAGCATCTTCCTCTCCTCTATGGCCAATCTCTTCTCCTCCCACTCACTCTCCAGCCTGAGCTTCTGCAGCTCAAACTGCCTTGCCTCCCGCCTGTCCTCCAGCTCCTCTGGGGACAGACTGCTGCTGCCTGATCTGGCGGGTTCCCCCCTACCCAAAAGCACATCCACCCTGGAAATAGGCTCCTCCACCTCCTCACTGAGATTACCAGGCTGCCCATTGGCATGTCTGGATGCTACCCAGGCCCTCAGCGCCTTCTGTAGCTCCTCCTTCCTTGTGAGGCCTTTAATTTGGACTTTTAGGTTTTTACAAATCGCTCGTAGCTCCTTTACGGCGTAGGATTCCAACCTATCCTCTTCAAAGATAACTTCCAGAGATGCAACGGATGATGCAATTGATTCAGGCATGACAAAAGTAGTGAGTTGAAAACTGGCAAGATCAAAAATAGGCCAAAAGAAAAGAACCAGTATGTGGTACGTAATGGTCTGCGATATGGTAGTAGTACACACCAATCACTGTAAGTCAAGTGCAAACACAAGTCCTATCCTCACCGCTGACAACCAATGTTAGAAATGGGATCTCTAGTTGGCAAGGGCTTGCACCTTTGTCCAAGTAGGGACCCTTCTTCCTAGTCAGGGTAAGGGTGTTACACTCATGAAGTAACCCCTGCTCACCCTCGTGGTAGCTTGGCACGAGCAGTCAGGCTTAATTCAGAGGCAGTGTGTAAAGCATTTGCACATAACCAACAGTAATACAGTGTAAGCACTACAAACGGACACCACACCAGTTTAGAAAAATAACCAATATTTTATATACTCAAGACAAGACCAATTACGACAAAAATCCACAATACTATACTTTACTGAATGAATACTTATTACGGTAACTTCTTCTTTGCAGGAATAGCACAAAAGCAAAGTTCAGTACGAGTCGGTAGCTCCGTCCGAGCCTACCGTGATGCTGAAAACCACAGAGTCTAACAGTTCCAGCCGACCGCGTCGATACGGGCCAGCAGAGTCGTGGAACAGACTTGGTCACAGTACCTTTCTCGTTGTGGCTGGTACGAAGTGTACGAGCCGGTCGGCGTTCGTCGCTGGTTGCGGTGCAAGACGGAGCGATGCAAGGTGCGGTGTCCTCTCGATGCGGTGCAGGCAGCGGCTCGATGACAGTCGTGCAGACGGAGTCGGTGAGACCAAGGCGGGCGATCCAGGGTGAGACGGTGCTCGATGCGGTGCTGGCAGGTTGCGATGCAGGCGACCAAGCCGGAGTGCGGGAGCTGGCGCCGGACAGCGGTGCGAGTCGGAGCGGTGCGTCGCGAGCGTGCGAGCGGTGCCCCAACTGCGATGCGGTCACAATGGTTGAGCCAGATGCAGCGACAGCGTCGGTCTGGTCCGGCCGGTACAGTGAAGCGATGCGATGCAAACTGCGGTGCCCACAGGTCACGATGCAAGCAGCGGCTCGATGGCGATGGCGTCGGACGTCGTCGTCGGTGAGACCAGGGTTGCGGTGCGAAGCAGGGCGATGCGGTCTGCGGTGCAAACAGGACACCGGGCCAGCGATGGAGTCGGTTGACGGAGTCGGTTGCGGTTCCCTTCCTCTGTGGCAACTGAAACAGTGGTTCCAGAAGCGGTACCCAGAGAGTTGTGAAGTCTTTGCAGTCCCTGAGACTTCTTAACAGGAGGCCAGCTCGGTTTCAGGCCCTTGGAGATTCTCAGCACAAAGAGTAGAAAGTTCAGTCCAGTCCTTTCACTGCCCAAGACAGAAGCAGCAACTGCAGGCCAACCCAACAAGGCAATAACTCAGCAAAGGGGCAGTACTCCTCCTAGCAGCTCTCCAGCTCTTCTTCTTGGCAGGTTCCTTGATTCCAGCGAGATCTAAATTCATGGGGTCAGGGCCCCAATATTTATATCCCAAATTCCTTTGATCTCTGAAGGCAGAGAGGCCTTTGCCTAGTCCAAACCAGTTCTGGAGCACTTTGTTGACAAGTCTCCGTCCCTTCTTTCAGTGAGTAGGCCAGGGACATCAGACGCACCACAGGAGGTGGAGCCAGCATTGTGGAGGGAAGGCACTGTCCTATTCAGGGCCAAGGTGCGACCCCTCCCACCCATCTACATGTAGATCTTGCTATTCAGCCCTGTGCTGACTCACCCTGTCTCCTGGCATCCCCCAGCCCCTGTCACTCACATTCCAGACAAGGAATACACAACCTCGCAGAGGCAGGCTTGGATGGTTAGACAAGAAAATACCCACTTTCTAAAAGTGGTATTTTCAAACACAGAATGTTAAAACCAACTTCACTAAAAGATGCATTTTATCATTCTGAGTCCAGGCATACTAAACTCGAATTTCTACCATGTTCCCGGGGTCAGTTAGGATTATAAACTGTAATAATCAGAACTGCCCGTTCTGGCCTAGGGGGAACCGGTAGCTTTGCAATAGTGAAAAACGAACTAGGCTGTAATTCACTATCAGGACATGCCGCACACATCAGGGCATGTCCTACCTTTCGCGTACAACGCACCCTGCCCACAGGGGTACCTTGGGCCTACCTTAGGGGTGACTAACATGTAGAAAAGGGAAGGTTTAGGGACTTGCAAGTGTGTGCACTTGCCAAGTCGACATGGCAGCCCCAGGCTGCGCACAGGCTCTGCGATGGCAGGCCCGAGTTACACTTTACGGGCTGTTTGCGTGGGTGGCACAATCCAGTGCTGCAGCCCACCAACAGCATTTGGTCTATAGGCCCTGGCACTCGCAGTGCACTTTACAAGGGACTGACAGATAAACCAAATAGGCCAATCATGGAAACACCAATCCATAACACATTTTATACAGGAGCACTTGCACTTTCCCACCGGACCGCAGTGAGGAAAGTGCGCAGAATCATTACACCAGCAAAAACAGAGTCAAAACCGGGAGGTCAGAAAGCAAAAAGTCAGGGGAAACACGCCAAAAGATGCCAAGTCTAACATCTCGCCATTGGGATATCAAGCTGTCTGGCAACACAGGTCTTCCACTCCCTGAAACCCAAATGTCATCCTCGTCTCTCTTGATACAACCTGCTCTAACCCAGCCTTGCTGTTCTGCTTCTGACACTTCCTCCTGCAATCTCTTAACTTCCTTCCATGTATCAGCTGTGGTTAACAAGAGATTGTAATTGGTCACATTTTTCCCTCATTTTGATATTCACCATTGAAAATACAAGCATTTAAGGCACAATATCTGGGGATCTCGTCAGCATACCTGTTGCCTACAGTTACATAATCATCTCCTTTGCTGTGTGCAGAGAATTTCACAATCACAACCTGGCAGGTAGCTGTAATGCTTTCAACAAGTTATGCACAGTTTCCACATTGTGTATCGGGGACCCTGAAGAGGTCATAAATCCCTGTTGTGACAAAAAAATGTCCGAATTCAAGGTCGACCCAAAAAGCCATTCTGACTATCGGTAAAAATGGCACTTTTAGCGGATCTGAAACATAGTATGCTCTGGTAAGAGCAATCAATACGGCTGCTTGTGCAGAAAACACTCTTTGAAGCCAGGAGGATTCGACCACCCCTGAGACAGTACAGACTGCATAGGCAGCTCTCAGGCTTCCTTCATGGTCTCATAAGCAGGAGCAATCAACAAATATTAGATAATTTGATTCAGGTAGTGGCACATCTTGTATATCAGGTCTTGGCTTGTGCACAGTTCAGTATCATCAAGACAGTCAAGCTCACCTTCACTCCCAACAACATCATTCCCAGGAATAGGCACTAGGTTAAGAAGATTTAAGGTGGTACATCTCTTGAGGGTAATGTTGCTTGTAGCAAGTATGACCTGTTCATACTTGGTCAACCGGCTAGTGGTTAAATACTGGGTTCTGGTGTGGGTCAACAATATTTCTACAGTGGAGGGACAAAACCTGTGAGTGGATGATCCATAACAATGCTTTTGAACTGCTCAATGCTGACACCTGTTGAGGCCACAGCATTGAGACAGCCAGGAAAAGCAGCAGCAACGGAGTCAAGTGTAGCTGAAATATATGCAACGGGTCTGCGAGCATTCCCATGCATCTAAGTTAGCACTGAGAGAGCGCCGCCCTCCCCCTCACTGCAAAACAAAGTAAATTTTTATTGTAAACAGGCTGTCCCAGTGCTGGGGCAAGACAGAGACTTTCACCTACGCAAATGTCATCCCATTGTACAGGTTCCGATACATCCTTGTGTGTCAGCGTCTGTAAAGGCTTGGCCACTAGGGAAAAGTTGGATCTCCACTGTTAACAGTAGCTCACCAATCTCAAGAACATCTTGACTTCTTTCTGAGTGGTTGGTGGATTCATTTTCAGAATCGCAGAGATTCTCTCTTGCGACTCCATCCTTGCTCCTTTCTCAATATGATGTCTAAGATACAGGACTTTTCTCTTAAAGTACTGCAACTTGGTCGGAGATACTTTATGTCCATTCCCAGCTAAGTGGTTCAGCAATGAAATAGCATCTTGTCTGCAAACTTCCTGTTTTCTTGACACCACCAATAGGTCGTCAATGTACTGGTCAAGACCGACTGATAGGGAATTAACAGGGACTCCAGATTCTTTTTTTGAGGATCTGTTTGAAGATGGATGTACTCTTCAAAAACACGGCTGCCAAACCGAAATGCGAAGAGGAATAGACTGTTGTCAAGCAACGGTATGGAAAAGAAAGCCTGACTAATGTCAAAGATAGTGAACCACTCAGCCTCACATCTAATCGGTAATAAAATCACAGCTGGATTCGGTACCACAGGACAACAAGAGACGACAATGGTATTGATCTTGCACTATGCAATACTTGCCATTGGGTTTCTGCAATCTGGAGGCAAATCATCACTTGTCAACATAGGGGAGAGTCTGGCATCTGAACTCTGATTTATCAATGCCCTTTGGGGTACAGTAAATGGAACAATCTAGCTTGCACAAAAGATCTCGTCCAAGCAGATTTATGGGAATTTGAATGATACACCACAAATCAGTGATTCTCCTCAAAGGGCCCTATTTTAACAGGTAAATGCTTCAGTAACAGGGCTCCTCATTTGTTTGTTGTCAACTTCTGCAACTTGGATTCTTATCCCGAGAGTGGTAGGTTGGGAACCTCTGCTGTTCTCACAGTAGAGTGGGTAGCACTAGTATCAATCAAGAATGATATGGGATGGCCATTTGCCTCACCATCCATGAATGGACCACTCTGGTCTATCTCTAAGGTTGAGTCAAGCACACAATCCTCCTCCCCCTCAGGCAGCATCATTGCGACAAGGTCTGAACTGTAATCCTCATATGCTTGTATCATAGTGTAGTGCTGAGACATACTCTGAATCACAAAAGGTTTGTTGTTGACATTGTAAAACTGATTTGGATTAAATCTGGGAGCATTTGCCTTTAGTTGTGGCATTGGGGCTTATGGAACCTACATTACCTGAGCTTGGGGAACCTGAACATTTTGCGTCCTTTGCCTCTGTGCATGCTGAGTCTGAACCTGATTATTATTTTGGTGTTGCAGAAATCCATTATTATGAACCTGATTCCCAGCTTTCAATCAACATTCCCACTTCCAATGCCCTAACTTGCCGCAAACGTGACAAGAATCCGACTTCTTCAAAGTTAGCACATCAACCCCTGTACTCGGATCAATTGGAACACCCCAACCTATACCCTGCTGTTGAAACCCATTTCCACCTTGCATCATAGGAACTCCCTGTTGATACACTCCCTGCACGGGACCAGCATTCCCAACAAACTGCTGTTTCTGACCTCGTTGTGCAGCTGTCATCTGAGCTACCATCAACTTCTCCTTCAATTTCCTATGCTTCATCTCCAGTTCATCGCTGCAATACTTCGCATACCTCAAGATCTAATCAATTGATTTATTCTGCCAACAAACCAGATGCTGTTGAATCATCATGCTAATTTCAGGTCTCAATCTCTGCACAAATCTGAACATAAAATGTCCCATGTCTTGGGCTTCAATAGTCTCTGTACCACTGTACTGTTTAAATGCTTGCAGCAGTCTCTCATAATAAGAATGTATTGTTTCCTTGGACTCTTGGATCGTTCTGTCAATCTTGAGCCAATCAATACCTGAAGGGGATACCTTCGATTTCAGACATGCGATCACCTGCTGATACTTTTTCATCACTAATAGCGATGGAACCTTTGTCACAGGATGTCTCATGAGCTCCCTATTAGGCCATTTGACAGAAACTTTACATTCCACCCATAAATCACTTGGAACTATAATGTCAAATAAGGTAATCAAAACTGTCTACAAAACCTTTGGTATTTTCACAAACCGATCAACCTGTTTCTACCACTCCACTGGCTTCTCTCTCAATTTTTGAAATCATTTGTGAATGATGCAAGATCAATCCTACTCCAAAGCACATAGACAGTGTTGAGACAGAATATCGAGTTGGAAATTCCGACTTACACAAATATCGAGTTGGAAATATCGTGATTCAGAAATATCGACAGCAAGAATATCGTGGTCAAGAATATCGAATTTAAGGTAAGAAATATCGTTTAAAAAAATATAGCAGTCATTAATATTGTTTGCAAAAATATAGTTGTTTAAAATATCGATTTTTAAATTAGTGTTATGTGCTTTAGTTTATATTTTAAATGTATGTGATGTATATTTTTTTGTATAAGTATTGTTTATGTTTGTTAATATATGTGTTGAATTTTTAGTAGTTATCAATTTTATTTTAATTGAATTTTGCGTTTTTTAGTTCTGTAGCGGGTTGTGGGTTTATAGTAGGGTGGGAAGTAATTTAATCTTAATAAATTAATGATTATTTTTTATTTATTTAATTTTAATTTTATAGTGTAATTGTGAGAAGTAATTTATTTGTAATGAATTATTAATTGGTTGTTAATTAACCCTTTTGGTGCTTGCGTCGGCCAATGGCCGACGCAGCACTACCTCCCTGGTGCTGCGCACGTCCATTGGACGTCACCAGGGAGGGCACTAATCAATCGTCCGGTGCATCGCACCGGAGTTTCCTTTTTAAAAAATTTTTTACTGGTGGAGACGCGGAAGGCTTTCCGCGTCTTCCCCCGCCTCCCCCTCCCGCCCATCTGTGACGCTCAGCGCCGCGAGGCGCTCTGACGTCACTGATTTCCCACCGGAGCCGAGGACAGCAGCAGGTAAGGCCGCGCTCGACTCCGATGGGGAAATCTGGCTGGAAACGGCCTCCCCAGCTTTCAGGAGGCCTCGTTTGAAAGGGAGAGTCTCCCTTTCAAACAGGGCCTTCCTGAAAGGGTTTCCTGGCCGTGGATCGCAGCGCTGCTGCGATCCACGGCCAGGAAACCCCACTAGACACCAGGGATATCTTTGGGGGGGTCGGCCCTCGTGGTGATGGGTCGGCCCCCCCCGGGGGCACATTTATAAATGAATTTACCTGGCTTTCCCTGGGGGTGCGATCGCCCTCAAAAAATCAAAATAAAAGACGTTTTTTTTTTTTTTAAATGGCGGTGATATTGGCAGGGGGTCAGTCCTTCTGCTCAGTGGCCGACCCCCTGTGGGGGCAATTATCAATTATTTATGTACATAAATATGGGGGCCACAACAGGCATGCACATAACAAAGTGCATATAATGTAAAGAGGTTAGTGGGTTACTGCTTCTGTGCCAGCGTTATGTTTTTTTGCCCAGTCTTTCATTATCTAAACTTGTGAAAAGGGTTCACTTGGGTAGAAAATAATTCTTATTATGAAAGAGAACCCCCAACAATGATGGTACGTTTTAAATTCTGGATTTGTGCTTTCCCAGAATAAGGGCTCAAACTATATTGCCTGCCAGTATAGATGGCATGTTACTGCTACACTACACCTTGTCCTGTCTGATGTAGCATTTCCTATAAACTGATGTACGATTGTCTCTGTGCAATGTGTGTGTGTGTGGTGTAAAGTGCTCTGACACCGTACACTGGTGTGAGTGTTGCTATAAAACTAAATGAATCTGAGAGACAGTGGTTTTTGAGACTTGAGGGGCACTGTTAAATGGTGCTAGTGAGGGAATCCATGGCAGAGGTGGTCATTGGTGGGGCACCAGCAGATATTGTCGCACAGGGCGCCACCAGCGCTAATGCCGGCCCTGGAGTGAATGATATATATGTATCTATATACATATATATATATATATATATATATATATATATATATATATATATATATATATATATATATATTATCTACTGGCGGTCGCCAGTAGATAGTTATAGTTACAACCTATTATCCATAGGAAATCCGCGACATTCTATTTGAAATAACTCTCTTGCCGGTTGACGTATCTTCGCAAAATTTTCAAACTTTGTGGCCCGCTCCGGTCCGCTCCTACCCTGAAAGTCTCGGGGATTCGTCAAGCGGGGGCCGAGAAAAAGGGGGGTCCCAAAACGCGTTTTCCCCATGCAATTTTCCATAGGAAACTTTAGACACGGCTACAGCCTGAACTGCTGAACGGAATTACACCAAATTTGGCAAAGAGGTAGTTCTTGGTTCAGAAAGAACCCTTTTTGTTAAATGGTGTAAATCCGTTCAGTAGTTGCTGAGAAAATCAAAAGAAAAAAAGATAGGTATATCTAGGGCCGCGGATCCTCCCGAGCACGAGCTTTATGTTAATTGGCTGTCAACACTCCAAATCAGGAAGTGTTGGCAGCCATTTTGTCCCTTGGTAGAACCGAGGGACAGAAACAAGTGCGTAAAGCGCACAAAGGGGGCAGGGTAGAAACACCCTGACCCCCTAGGTCTGCTCAGGGGGTCCCACAAGGACCCCCTGGGCAAAAAAAAATGTTTTTTTTTTTTTTAAAAATCGGCAGGATGCGCTCAGGGAGCGCGAACCCTGCCGAAAAGAAAATCGAAGCGCGGTCTGCCGCGCTTCGATAGCACTGGCCCCCGGGTGGGCCAAGTCCCGGGGGCATGCTGGGGGGTTAATTTATGTGTGGGGGCCTCTAAGGCCCCCAAGCCCCGGGGACCACCACCCCCGGGGCTTTATGGATAATGGTGCGGGAGGGCTCTGAGCCCTCCCGCAGCCCCGGGACCACCACCTCCCGGGGCTTCTTTTTATATTTAAAATCCTGTGTGGGGGCTCCAGCCCCACACGCCCGGGACCACCACCTCCCCGGGGCACTAAGAAAATGAAAATGGGGGTCCGTTTGGACCTCCAAGCCCCGGGGACCACCACCTCCCCGGGGCTTTCTCGATGTAGGGAGGGGGCCGCGCGGCCCCCTCCTGGAGCCCTTGATGGCCCTGGGGACCGCCACCCCCAGGGCCGGCTCCTGCAGTGTCCCGGGTGCCTACCCCGGGACACTGCTTTTGCAATGACAGGACGGGAGCCTCACGGCTCCCGTCCTGTCATTGCAAACTTGCTTTGGATATTGGAAGAGAGAGCAGGAAACCTGCCTCTCTTCCAATATCCAAGCCGATTGCTTTTCCACATGGGGAGCAGCATGTTAGCTGCTCCCCATGTGTAAAGCAATGCCGGCTCCCGTAGGACACGGGAGCCGGTGGGACTGTGGGGGTTTGGGGACCCCCCACAGTCCCCAACGAGAGGCCAGGCCCCGGGGGATGGGGTCCCCGGGGCCTAAAGATAGGAAAAGGAAGGGGGCCACACAGCCCCCCTTCAGGGAAAAAAAAACGATCGGGCCAGCAGGCCCCGCCCCTTCCTTCACCACTCTGCAAACGCGCCCTGGCGCGTTTGCAGAGGGGAACGAATTCCCCTTGAATACTGGGGGTCTCTGGGGCCAACTAGCCCACCAGGAACCTCCAGTATGCGCCAGGGGCTGCCTTGCAGAGAGGTGTACAGAGGCCACGCCCCTTTTACACCTCTCTGCAACGCAGCTCTGTGGCGCTTTTGGAGGAACATGGTGGGCTAGTTGGACTCCAGGGACCCTCAGGATTCAAGGGGAGTTAATCCCCCGACTTAAAACGCGCCACGGGGCAAGTTTGCACAGTGGTGAAGGGAGGGGGCGGGGCTTCAGGTGACATGTGTGTAAGCAGGCCCCGTGGCGCGTTTAAGATGGGGAATTAAATCCTCTTCAATCCTGAGGGTCTCTGGGGCCAACTAGCCCAACAGGTACGTCCAGAAAGCGCCACAGAGCTGCGTTGCAGAGAGGTGTAAAAGGGTGTGGCCTCTGTACATGTCTCTGCAACGCAGCCCCTGGCGCATACTGGAGGTTCCTGGTGGGCTAGTTGGCCCGTAGGGACCCTCATGATTCAAGGGGACTTAATCCCCCAACTTAAAACGCGCCACGGGGCGCGTTTGCACAGATGCCACCTCAGGCCCCGCCCCTCCCTTCACCATTGTGCAAATATTCCTCTAAAATCAGCCGAAATACGAATTCCGATTTACTCACCTGTTATCAGGAGAGACCTCAGTGCTGCATCTTTCAGCCCAGTACTGAACCTCAAAAGTAATTTTAACCGTACTTACCAGTAACTTGAATTTCCTTCCATAGGATATCATTGCCTGCTTTTTGCTGAAAAGTTTCTAAGTGTTGATTTTTGAAACATACAAATATTCCTCTAAAATCAGCCGAAATCCGAATTCCGATTTACTCACCTGTTATCAGGAGAGACCTCAGTGCTGCATCTTTCAGCCCAGTACTGATCCTCAAAAGTAATTTTAACCGTACTTACCGGTAACTTGAATTTCCTTCATAGGCTAACATTGACTAGTTTCACTTGGAAATTCTTCTAAGTGTGGAGTTTTGGAACTTTAAAATATTCCTCTAAAATCAGCCGAAATACGAATTCCGATTTACTCACCTGTTATCAGGAGAGACCTCAGTGCTGCATCTTTCAGCCCAGTACTGGTCCTGAAAAGTAATTTTAACCGTACTTACCGGTAACTTGAATTTCCTTCATAGGCTAACATTGACTGGTTTCACTTGGAAATTCTTCTAAGTGTGGAGTTTTGGAACTTTAAAATATTCCTCTAAAATCAGCCGAAATACGAATTCCGATTTACTCACCTGTTATCAGGAGAGACCTCAGTGCTGCATCTTTCAGCCCAGTACTGATCCTCAAAAGTAATTTTAACCGTACTTACCGGTAACTTGAATTTCCTTCATAGGCTAACATTGACTGGTTTCACTTGGAAATTCTTCTAAGTGTGGAGTTTTGGAACTTTAAAATATTCCTCTAAAATCAGCCGAAATACGAATTCCGATTTACTCACCTGTTATCAGGAGAGAACCCAGTGCTACATCTTTTAGCCCAGTACTGATCCTCAAAAGTAATTTTAACCGTACTTACCAGTAACTTGAATTTCCTTCCATAGGATATCATTGCCTGCTTTTTGCTGAAAAAGTTTCTAAGTGTTGATTTTTGAAACATACAAATATTCCTCTAAAATCAGCCGAAATCCGAATTCTGATTTACTCACCTGTTATCAGGAGAGACCTCAGTGCTGCATCTTTCAGCCCAGTACTGGTCCTGAAAAGTAATTTTAACCGTACTTACCAGTAACTTGAATTTCCTTCCATAGGCTAACATTGACTGGTTTCACTTGGAAATTCTTCTAAGTGTGGAGTTTTGGAACTTTAAAATATTCCTCTAAAATCAGCCGAACTACGAATTCCGATTTACTCACCTGTTATCAGGAGAGACCTCAGTGCTGCATCTTTCAGCCCAGTACTGATCCTCAAAAGTAATTTTAACCGTACTTACCAGTAACTTGAATTTCCTTCCATAGGCTAACATTGACTGGTTTCACTTGGAAATTCTTCTAAGTGTTGATTTTTGAAACATACAAATATTCCTCTAAAATCAGCCAAAATCCGAATTCTGATTTACTCACCTGTTATCAGGAGAGACCTCAGTGCTGCATCTTTCAGCCCAGTACTGGTCCTGAAAAGTAATTTTAACCGTACTTACCGGTAACTTGAATTTCCTTCATAGGCTAACATTGACTGGTTTCACTTGGAAATTCTTCTGTGTGTGGAGTTTTGGAACTTTAAAATATTCCTCTAAAATCAGCCGAAATACGAATTCCGATTTACTCACCTGTTATCAGGAGAGACCTCAGTGCTGCATCTTTCAGCCCAGTACTGATCCTCAAAAGTAATTTTAACCGTACTTACCAGTAACTTGAATTTCCTTCCATAGGATATCATTGCCTGCTTTTTGCTGAAAAAGTTTCTAAGTGTTGATTTTTGAAACATACAAATATTCCTCTAAAATCAGCCAAAATCCGAATTCTGATTTACTCACCTGTTATCAGGAGAGACCTCAGTGCTGCATCTTTCAGCCCAGTACTGGTCCTGAAAAGTAATTTTAACCGTACTTACCGGTAACTTGAATTTCCTTCATAGGCTAACATTGACTGGTTTCACTTGGAAATTCTTGTGTGTGTGGAGTTTTGGAACTTTAAAATATTCCTCTAAAATCAGCCGAAATACGAATTCCGATTTACTCACCTGTTATCAGGAGAGACCTCAGTGCTGCATCTTTCAGCCCAGTACTGGTCCTGAAAAGTAATTTTAACCGTACTTACCGGTAACTTGAATTTCCTTCATAGGCTAACATTGACTGGTTTCACTTGGAAATTCTTCTAAGTGTGGAGTTTTGGAACTTTAAAATATTCCTCTAAAATCAGCCGAAATACGAATTCCGATTTACTCACCTGTTATCAGGAGAGACCTCAGTGCTGCATCTTTCAGCCCAGTACTGATCCTCAAAAGTAATTTTAACCGTACTTACCGGTAACTTGAATTTCCTTCATAGGCTAACATTGACTGGTTTCACTTGGAAATTCTTCTAAGTGTGGAGTTTTGGAACTTTAAAATATTCCTCTAAAATCAGCCGAAATACGAATTCCGATTTACTCACCTGTTATCAGGAGAGAACCCAGTGCTACATCTTTTAGCCCAGTACTGATCCTCAAAAGTAATTTTAACCGTACTTACCAGTAACTTGAATTTCCTTCCATAGGATATCATTGCCTGCTTTTTGCTGAAAAAGTTTCTAAGTGTTGATTTTTGAAACATACAAATATTCCTCTAAAATCAGCCGAAATCCGAATTCTGATTTACTCACCTGTTATCAGGAGAGACCTCAGTGCTGCATCTTTCAGCCCATTACTGGTCCTGAAAAGTAATTTTAACCGTACTTACCAGTAACTTGAATTTCCTTCCATAGGCTAACATTGACTGGTTTCACTTGGAAATTCTTCTAAGTGTGGAGTTTTGGAACTTTAAAATATTCCTCTAAAATCAGCCGAACTACGAATTCCGATTTACTCACCTGTTATCAGGAGAGACCTCAGTGCTGCATCTTTCAGCCCAGTACTGATCCTCAAAAGTAATTTTAACCGTACTTACCAGTAACTTGAATTTCCTTCCATAGGCTAACATTGACTGGTTTCACTTGGAAATTCTTCTAAGTGTTGATTTTTGAAACATACAAATATTCCTCTAAAATCAGCCAAAATCCGAATTCTGATTTACTCACCTGTTATCAGGAGAGACCTCAGTGCTGCATCTTTCAGCCCAGTACTGGTCCTGAAAAGTAATTTTAACCGTACTTACCGGTAACTTGAATTTCCTTCATAGGCTAACATTGACTGGTTTCACTTGGAAATTCTTCTGTGTGTGGAGTTTTGGAACTTTAAAATATTCATCTAAAATCAGCCGAAATACGAATTCCGATTTACTCACCTGTTATCAGGAGAGACCTCAGTGCTGCATCTTTCAGCCCAGTACTGATCCTCAAAAGTAATTTTAACCGTACTTACCAGTAACTTGAATTTCCTTCCATAGGATATCATTGCCTGCTTTTTGCTGAAAAAGTTTCTAAGTGTTGATTTTTGAAACATACAAATATTCCTCTAAAATCAGCCGAAATACGAATTCCGATTTACTCACCTGTTATCAGGAGAGACCTCAGTGCTGCATCTTTCAGCCCAGTACTGATCCTCAAAAGTAATTTTAACCGTACTTACCGGTAACTTGAATTTCCTTCATAGGCTAACATTGACTGGTTTCACTTGGAAATTCTTCTAAGTGTGGAGTTTTGGAACTTTAAAATATTCCTCTAAAATCAGCCGAAATACGAATTCCGATTTACTCACCTGTTATCAGGAGAGAACCCAGTGCTACATCTTTTAGCCCAGTACTGATCCTCAAAAGTAATTTTAACCGTACTTACCAGTAACTTGAATTTCCTTCCATAGGATATCATTGCCTGCTTTTTGCTGAAAACGTTTCTAAGTGTTGATTTTTGAAACATACAAATATTCCTCTAAAATCAGCCAAAATCCGAATTCTGATTTACTCACCTGTTATCAGGAGAGACCTCAGTGCTGCATCTTTCAGCCCAGTACTGGTCCTGAAAAGTAATTTTAACCGTACTTACCAGTAACTTGAATTTCCTTCCATAGGCTAACATTGACTGGTTTCACTTGGAAATTCTTCTAAGTGTGGAGTTTTGGAACTTTAAAATATTCCTCTAAAATCAGCCGAACTACGAATTCCGATTTACTCACCTGTTATCAGGAGAGACTTTAGTGCTGCATCTTTCAGCCCAGTACTGATCCTCAAAAGTAATTTTAACCGTACTTACCAGTAACTTGAATTTCCTTCCATAGGATATCATTGCCTGCTTTTTGCTGAAAAAGTTTCTAAGTGTTGATTTTTGAAACATACAAATATTCCTCTAAAATCAGCCAAAATCCGAATTCTGATTTACTCACCTGTTATCAGGAGAGACCTCAGTGCTGCATCTTTCAGCCCAGTACTGGTCCTGAAAAGTAATTTTAACCGTACTTACCGGTAACTTGAATTTCCTTCATAGGCTAACATTGACTGGTTTCACTTGGAAATTCTTCTGTGTGTGGAGTTTTGGAACTTTAAAATATTCCTCTAAAATCAGCCGAAATACGAATTCCGATTTACTCACCTGTTCTCAGGAGAGACCTCAGTGCTGCATCTTTCAGCCCAGTACTGATCCTCAAAAGTAATTTTAACCGTACTTACCAGTAACTTGAATTTCCTTCCATAGGATATCATTGCCTGCTTTTTGCTGAAAACGTTTCTAAGTGTTGATTTTTGAAACATACAAATATTCCTCTAAAATCAGCCGAAATCCGAATTCTGATTTACTCACCTGTTATCAGGAGAGACCTCAGTGCTGCATCTTTCAGCCCAGTACTGGTCCTGAAAAGTAATTTTAACCGTACTTACCGGTAACTTGAATTTCCTTCATAGGCTAACATTGACTGGTTTCACTTGGAAATTCTTCTAAGTGTGGAGTTTTGGAACTTTAAAATATTCCTCTAAAATCAGCCGAAATACGAATTCCGATTTACTCACCTGTTATCAGGAGAGACCTCAGTGCTGCATCTTTCAGCCCAGTACTGATCCTCAAAAGTAATTTTAACCGTACTTACCGGTAACTTGAATTTCCTTCATAGGCTAACATTGACTGGTTTCACTTGGAAATTCTTCCAAGTGTGGAGTTTTGGAACTTTAAAATATTCCTCTAAAATCAGCCGAAATACGAATTCCGATTTACTCACCTGTTATCAGGAGAGACCTCAGTGCTGCATCTTTCAGCCCAGTACTGATCCTCAAAAGTAATTTTAACCGTACTTACCGGTAACTTGAATTTCCTTCATAGGCTAACATTGACTGGTTTCACTTGGAAATTCTTCTAAGTGTGGAGTTTTGGAACTTTAAAATATTCCTCTAAAATCAGCCGAACTACGAATTCCGATTTACTCACCTGTTATCAGGAGAGACCACAGTGCTGCATCTTTCAGCCCAGTACTGATCCTCAAAAGTAATTTTAACCGTACTTACCAGTAACTTGAATTTCCTTCCATAGGATATCATTGCCTGCTTTTTGCTGAAAAAGTTTCTAAGTGTTGATTTTTGAAACATACAAATATTCCTCTAAAATCAGCCAAAATCCGAATTCTGATTTACTCACCTGTTATCAGGAGAGACCTCAGTGCTGCATCTTTCAGCCCAGTACTGGTCCTGAAAAGTAATTTTAACCGTACTTACCGGTAACTTGAATTTCCTTCATAGGCTAACATTGACTGGTTTCACTTGGAAATTCTTCTAAGTGTGGAGTTTTGGAACTTTAAAATATTCCTCTAAAATCAGCCGAAATACGAATTCCGATTTACTCACCTGTTATCAGGAGAGACCTCAGTGCTGCATCTTTCAGCCCAGTACTGATCCTCAAAAGTAATTTTAACCGTACTTACCAGTAACTTGAATTTCCTTCCATAGGATATCATTGCCTGATTTTTGCTGAAAACGTTTCTAAGTGTTGGATTTTTGAAACATACAAATATTCCTCTAAAATCAGCCGAAATCCGAATTCTGATTTACTCACCTGTTATCAGGAGAGACCTCAGTGCTGCATCTTTCAGCCCAGTACTGGTCCTGAAAAGTAATTTTAACCGTACTTACCGGTAACTTGAATTTCCTTCATAGGCTAACATTGACTGGTTTCACTTGGAAATTCTTCTAAGTGTGGAGTTTTGGAACTTTAAAATATTCCTCTAAAATCAGCCGAAATACGAATTCCGATTTACTCACCTGTTATCAGGAGAGACCTCAGTGCTGCATCTTTCAGCCCAGTACTGATCCTCAAAAGTAATTTTAACCGTACTTACCAGTAACTTGAATTTCCTTCCATAGGATATCATTGCCTGCTTTTGCTGAAAACGTTTCTAAGTGTTGATTTTTGAAACATACAAATATTCCTCTAAAATCAGCCGAAATCCGAATTCTGATTTACTCACCTGTTATCAGGAGAGACCTCAGTGCTGCATCTTTCAGCCCAGTACTGGTCCTGAAAAGTAATTTTAACCGTACTTACCGGTAACTTGAATTTCCTTCATAGGCTAACATTGACTGGTTTCACTTGGAAATTCTTCTAAGTGTGGAGTTTTGGAACTTTAAAATATTCCTCTAAAATCAGCCGAAATACGAATTCCGATTTACTCACCTGTTATCAGGAGAGACCTCAGTGCTGCATCTTTCAGCCCAGTACTGATCCTCAAAAGTAATTTTAACCGTACTTACCGGTAACTTGAATTTCCTTCATAGGCTAACATTGACTGGTTTCACTTGGAAATTCTTCTAAGTGTGGAGTTTTGGAACTTTAAAATATTCCTCTAAAATCAGCCGAAATACGAATTCCGATTTACTCACCTGTTATCAGGAGAGACCTCAGTGCTGCATCTTTCAGCCCAGTACTGATCCTCAAAAGTAATTTTAACCGTACTTACCGGTAACTTGAATTTCCTTCATAGGCTAACATTGACTGGTTTCACTTGGAAATTCTTCTGTGTGTGGAGTTTTGGAACTTTAAAATATTCCTCTAAAATCAGCCGAAATACGAATTCCGATTTACTCACCTGTTATCAGGAGAGACCTCAGTGCTGCATCTTTCAGCCCAGTACTGATCCTCAAAAGTAATTTTAACCGTACTTACCAGTAACTTGAATTTCCTTCCATAGGATATCATTGCCTGCTTTTTGCTGAAAACGTTTCTAAGTGTTGATTTTTGAAACATACAAATATTCCTCTAAAATCAGCCGAAATCCGAATTCTGATTTACTCACCTGTTATCAGGAGAGACCTCAGTGCTGCATCTTTCAGCCCAGTACTGGTCCTGAAAAGTAATTTTAACCGTACTTACCGGTAACTTGAATTTCCTTCATAGGCTAACATTGACTGGTTTCACTTGGAAATTCTTCTAAGTGTGGAGTTTTGGAACTTTAAAATATTCCTCTAAAATCAGCCGAAATACGAATTCCGATTTACTCACCTGTTATCAGGAGAGAACCTCAGTGCTGCATCTTTCAGCCCAGTACTGATCCTCAAAAGTAATTTTAACCGTACTTACCAGTAACTTGAATTTCCTTCCATAGGATATCATTGCCTGCTTTTTGCTTGAAAAGTTTCTAAGTGTTGATTTTTGAAACATACAAATATTCCTCTAAAATCAGCCGAAATCCGAATTCTGATTTACTCACCTGTTATCAGGAGAGACCTCAGTGCTGCATCTTTCAGCCCAGTACTGGTCCTGAAAAGTAATTTTAACCGTACTTACCAGTAACTTGAATTTCCTTCCATAGGCTAACATTGACTGGTTTCACTTGGAAATTCTTCTAAGTGTGGAGTTTTGGAACTTTAAAATATTCCTCTAAAATCAGCCGAAATACGAATTCCGATTTACTCACCTGTTATCAGGAGAGACCTCAGTGCTGCATCTTTCAGCCCAGTACTGATCCTCAAAAGTAATTTTAACCGTACTTACCAGTAACTTGAATTTCCTTCCATAGGATATCATTGCCTGCTTTTTGCTGAAAAAGTTTCTAAGTGTTGATTTTTGAAACATACAAATATTCCTCTAAAATCAGCCGAAATCCGAATTCTGATTTACTCACCTGTTATCAGGAGAGACCTCAGTGCTGCATCTTTCAGCCCAGTACTGGTCCTGAAAAGTAATTTTAACCGTACTTACCGGTAACTTGAATTTCCTTCATAGGCTAACATTGACTGGTTTCACTTGGAAATTCTTCTGTGTGTGGAGTTTTGGAACTTTAAAATATTCCTCTAAAATCAGCCGAAATACGAATTCCGATTTACTCACCTGTTATCAGGAGAGACCTCAGTGCTGCATCTTTCAGCCCAGTACTGATCCTGAAAAGTAATTTTAACCGTACTTACCAGTAACTTGAATTTCCTTCCATAGGATATCATTGCCTGCTTTTTGCTGGAAACGTCTTCTAAGTGTTGAGTTTTGAAACATTACAAATATTCCTCTAAAATCAGCCGAAATCCGAATTCCGATTTACTCACCTGTTATCAGGAGAGACCTCAGTGCTGCATCTTTCAGCCCAGTACTGGTCCTGAAAAGTAATTTTAACCGTACTTACCGGTAACTTGAATTTCCTTCATAGGCTAACATTGACTGGTTTCACTTGGAAATTCTTCTAAGTGTGGAGTTTTGGAACTTTAAAATATTCCTCTAAAATCAGCCGAAATACGAATTCCGATTTACTCACCTGTTATCAGGAGAGACCTCAGTGCTGCATCTTTCAGCCCAGTACTGATCCTCAAAAGTAATTTTAACCGTACTTACCGGTAACTTGAATTTCCTTCATAGGCTAACATTGACTGGTTTCACTTGGAAATTCTTCTAAGTGTGGAGTTTTGGAACTTTAAAATATTCCTCTAAAATCAGCCGAAATACGAATTCCGATTTACTCACCTGTTATCAGGAGAGAACCTCAGTGCTGCATCTTTCAGCCCAGTACTGATCCTCAAAAGTAATTTTAACCGTACTTACCAGTAACTTGAATTTCCTTCCATAGGCTAACATTGACTGGTTTTACTTGGAAATGTCTTCTAAGTGTTGAGTTTTGGAACTTTACAAATATTCCTCTAAAATCAGCCGAAATACGAATTCCTGATTTACTCACCTGTTATCAGGAGAGACCTCAGTGCTGCATCTTTCAGCCCAGTACTGATCCTCAAAAGTAATTTTAACCGTACTTACCAGTAACTTGAATTTCCTTCCATAGGAATCCATTGTCTGGTTTTCAGCAGAAAAGTTTCAAAGTGTCGATTTTCACAAACTACAAATATTCCTAAAAAATCGCCTGTATGACTTAAACGCATTCTTTCAACTGTTTACAGGAGATGCACCAGTGCTGGATCCAGGATCCAACACTGAGTAAGAAAAAGTAACGATAACAGTTTTTAACTTCTAAGTGAATTTCCTTCCATAGGATAACATTGGTGATTCTATGAGAAAAAGTTTCTAAGTGTGAACTTTTAAAGTACAATAATATTCCTTAAAAATCACGACTGTAACCAAAACGCTTTTACTCAACTGTTTACAGGAGATGTCCCAGGACTGAATCTAGGATCCAGTAATGTGGTTAGAAAAGTAATCCATAAAGTAACTAATTGCATTTAACTAGAAATTCACATTGAGCTGAATGTTGCATTGTGTTTGAAAATGTGTTGCCCATTGCAACAACTGTAACTACTGTACTTAAAAGTCTATTGCCTATGTGCAAAGTAATTAAACTAAAGTAATTCATTCTGAGAAAGTATTTTTTGTAATGTAATGTATAATGTAATTACAATGTAATTTAAAAAATAAAATATGTAAAAAAAAATTGTTTCTAAAAAATGTGGAAATCAGTATGAAAAAAAATTATATAACAATTAATACATTTAAAAATTGTCATTTACAAAACCTTTGAAATTCACTGAAAAAACTGTAGGTTTCAGACATGTTATAGTTACAAATTAGCATTTAAAAAACCTTTGAAATTCACTGAAAAACCATAGGTTTCAGGGACGTTATAGTTACAAATTAGCATTTAAAAACCTTTGAAATTCACTGAAAAAACCATAGGTTTTAGGGACAGTTATAGTTAGTTGGACATTGCACTCGTACAAAACACGTGAAATTCCCCGTTATAGTTAGTCCAGCTAACTATAACTCGCGCCCCGCAATGCACTGCTGATGACGTCACATATTACATCACTCATGACATGGTCAGTGACATCACTGATGACATCACTGATGACATCTCAAATGACATCACTGATGACATCATCCACGTGATAATCTGATGCACCTCCTCACACCCTAATATAACCTTTGATACACCCACTCTAAATTACAGACTGCCATTCGCAAAACCATAGACACTCCAACACCAATAACTACATACCCACTCACTGATTCTTAGGTCTACGCACACATCCACTCACTCACCCGTACAGTCACTCATACTTACGGTCACTCAGTACAGGACTATCATATGCACTCATACTCCTATATAGACACTCAAACACCGCCACTCATCCATAGAGGTACTCACACACCTAGTCAGTCATGCAAATAATTAAACACACTACCATTTACTCACCTATACAGTTATACACACACCAGCTCACTTACTCATACAAATAGTAGCACATTCTTACGCTCTTATACAATCACTGATACAAGCACACACTCATCCATACAGCCACTATCACAATCACTCACTCTCGCTTATAGCTATTTATATACTCCAACACACATATATACTGCCTTTCACATATGTAGTTACTCACACATGTACCACTGGGACATACATTCACTCACTAACACACTCTTACACACACTTACCCACCCATACAGTCTATCACAGTTGCACTCTTGAAACCATCCACCCAGTGAATCACCCACTCACACATCTATGCACAGAGTTGCACACACCCCTCCCACACAAACACTCAGGCACCCATACAGATACTCAGACAAGCATTCAATAACTCATATAGACACTCATGTAGCTATTCACAAACACATGCAGCCACTTACACAGCAACAGACAGACGGATACAGACATTCACCCAGTTTAGTCACTAACCCATGCATTCAGTAAGATACGTTAAATCACTCACTTATAGAGTCAGTCACGCACCTACTAAATCATCCATACAGACACTTACACACCCACTCATTCTTCAATACGTCTTTTCCTATATATATTAAAAATATTTAAACTTTACAGAAACACACAGTCACTGGATGATGTCATCAGTGATGTCATCAGTGATGTCATTTGAGATGTCATCAGTGATGTCATCAGTGATGTCACTGACCATGTCATGAGTGATGTAATATGTGACGTCATCAGCAGTGCATTGCGGGCGCGAGTTATAGTTAGCTGGACTAACTATAACGGGGGAATTTCACGTGTTTTGTACGAGTGCAATGTCCAACTAACTATAACTGTCCCTAAAACCTATGGTTTTTTCAGTGAATATATATATATATATATATATATATATATATATATATATATATATATGTATATATATATATATATTCCCTTGATTATAATCATCTAAATTTAATTTATTATTTGCTTTTGTAATACTGAGTCTATTACTAGGGCTCACAGGAAATAGACCATTATTCATTATATCATATAGGAGAACTTATGCAGCACAGCAAAGAAGACAAGATGGAGTATAGAGGGTATTTGGAGAGACCATGTGCTTAGGAGGATAGCTGTGGACACATTTGATAGTGACAACAATAAATTTAATGCAGAAAGAGGAAAGCAAGCTACCCTGAAAGATTGGCCAGGAAAAATTTAGGGCGGAAACCTAATTAGAAAAAAACTAAAAGTATGGAAAAGAAATGGAGTGCAAGAATAAAAAGTACATATACGAAGGGAAAGGAAAAGTGAGGATCAGCCATCAAGAACGGAAAGTAGGAAAAAGTAAACTTGAGTAATACAAAATGTAGGTTCTAAGATGTTCCAATAATGTCGTACTGCTTTATACTTCCTAGTAAAAACTGTGTGTATATTGGACAACATAAACATCAGGATTGTGCCAGATTGATACTATGCACACCTGCAGGATATGCTGGCTGTAATCCTGCCAGCCCACAGAGAACTATTGGTACCCCAAACCTAACCAGGTAGCAGATACATTGTGCAACCTCAGGACATGACAAACCTGATTTCCCAAGAAATCCTGGTAACAAATCTAGAGCAATTTGTTTGGACTCTCATGCATACCCAAAGTAATACACAACCTGCAGTTTCACTATACATTACAGCATTGTGATTCTTGAGTATAATATGTCTGCTGTAATGATCAATAAAAGGAAACAGAATAATGTAATTACCATTACGAGAATAGCTAAAGAGATTAACAAGTCGACCATTGTGCTAAAACAGTGCTCCTACATAGTGCTCCAGAATCTAGTCTTGCCTAGGGAGGGTGATCTGCGAAATCCCTGCTGGGTGGTCTAACTTCCCCATTCCCTCTGGGTAAGTGCCATCAGGCTGTCCATCTTGTGGACATGTCGGAAAACAGAAACCAGCTGAGCAGGAAGTCTGGCATGCAGTGACCTCGCAGTGTCAGTGCTCCTCTGATCTAATCAAGGAAGTAGTTCTGCATATATAATAAACAGCACCCATGTGACCATGTCAAAACCCCAGTCAGGTCACAACCGTTTTTTCTAGTTTGATAGCTCTGTCGTTTACTGGACAATAACAATAATGAGATTTGTGCAGTGAACTTTATCCCTTGTACTGAATGTTCACGGTTTCATGATAGTGTGCCTACAAAGTTGAAATGTAATATACATATATCTTGGTGTACCTCAACATCATAGTTATCAGTTTTAACATACTGCCCTGTGGTAGTGTTCTAAACGTAATTCCACCGCAAGTGATTGGTGTCCCATCGGATAACATGGGCTGGCATTGGGACATTACCTCTATGTCCAGCTCCATGATGGCCCAGCTGATTTCTTTCAGATTTGTGCTTTTTAATCCTCGACACACTGGTGGGGTTGAGGTGTAACCAGCCTCTACTTAGGTGACACTTCAGAAAGTGCCCACCTAATTTAACCAGTGTTCCCATGCCTTGGCAGACTTTTTTGAAGCCTTGCCGCACACACACAAGTCTGACCTCATGCTGGGAAGTGTGTGTTGCTCCCAGAAGTCAGAGACAAAGGACCTGTGTGAGCAGGAGGTGACACCTCCGACCACACATGATGACTAGTGAATTGAACCGGCATTGCAGGGAGCCTCATAGGCTTCATTCATGCCACTGGTCAATCTAACAGTCTCCAGCTTGAGGACAAACCCATCCCCCGCCCCAGGCACTGTTTTTCATGGGCAGACTGGAAATTAGCTATGCAGGAGGCATCCGCCTCCACAAGGCTGACCCCAGCTCCAGGGGCTGGCAGCTGAGGTGTACTTCTGAGGATGGTTCTGGAAATCTTTAATTTAGGCTGAAACAGGTTCTGACTAACTTTAGTGACATACAACTATAGGATGTTGTCACTACTGAGGCGGATTAGCCACAGGACTTGATTCCAATTCATATTAGGCCTCACACCCACTAACATTCCCTAAATCTAGGATATAAGGGGCACCCCAGACACCAGAACCTCAGATTAGATATACCAAGAGACCCGTTTCATGAAATAGCAGGACTCTACGAACAGAGGTGCACCTGTGGCAGCCACCTTGTACCCACTGGATTTCAACTCGGTCAAGGCAAGTGTCCAGTTCGCAAAGGAATGTGAACCCCTCTACAAACTCCATACATCAGGAGCACTCCCATAGGTTAGAGGATCTAGTCCCCTGCAGTTGGCAGGCACAAACTGCAAGGTCCACAACCTTAAAGTCTTGCACCCTAAGCCACCAGACAAGGCTGCTCCAAGTCCTTGTGTAGGTGGCTTCTGGGAACTGTCATCCCAACCCTCAGTGAGGCTCTGCTTTCTACACCATTCCCCTGGTCCTCCCGATAAAGATTTCTCTCACCAGAGTGCTTGCAGATACCAAGACTTGGTGTTCAGTCCAACAACAACCTGCTTGATTGAATGCTTAGAGAGCAGAGATTCATCCGCTTGAAGAACCAACCACTCCTGTGGCTCCATCATAAAGATCTTGCATTTGTCTTTACCCTTTCTTGGCACACCTGCCAGTTCTTCTGGCCACAGATCCGGTTCAGCACCACGGGTAGCCAAGAGCAACTCTACACCCGAGTCCCCGAGCGAGGTAGATTGGTCCAGGGCCAGATCCTTGGTTTAATTGTAAAGGGGTTTGCTCAACTCACCCATGCAAGTACCATTTTGTTAATGTAACTATTTCAACACCGCAATTCTGATTTACAGCTCCGTTTGACAGCTGAAAGTGCACCTCTGCACCTCATTCACTTGAAACAGGTAAAATTGTGCTAGCTGTTGTGAACTGACCTACGACCTCCAGAGACCTTAACTCCAAGTGGGTTCCTTTGAACTGACCTTTTAAAGTATCAATTGCATATATGTGTTTTTCCCACTGACCGTAACATTGCAAATTATTGATTTATTAATTGCTTGAAAACTGATATCTCCGGTCATACTGTATGTATTGATTTCGTTTTTGTATCTAAAAAATATAAGAATCAGAGCTATGTGTCTAAAATGGTGTCGGAATCCTCTCGATGCGTGTCAATTACTGATTGTCCATGTTGCTGATTTGAAAAGCTTCACAATTGTTCCTCTAAGTAGCCTGTATGCTCTTTGTCACTCCACCAGGACTGATAGGTGTACTTAGAGAGTATACTGAGAGAAGGTATACTGAGAGAGTACCCGGGTTCCATCTTTGCATATTTTATCAGTATTGCACAGTAAGGCACCCCTGCCAGACCGCATAATACTTCTACCATACAAAAACCTCACTTTATCACACAGGAACCTCAATCCAAGACGTCACTCATGATTAGTCACATCCACCAAACCAGAGCAGCATAAGTAGGACAAGTTATCTCCCACTGCCCTAGAATAAAAGCTACCATATTGCGATTGAGTTGTACTTGGCAGGTTTGCATAAGAGAGTATTGAAACTCGTTTTTGGTCCTGATCGCAAGATACTTTCTCTCATACAATTGTCATTTTATTTCTGCATTCAAATGCGAACTGTAAGTCAGGATTGCAGTTGTTGAGCGATAAAACAAATGCAAAAAGGATTTCCTCAGTTCCCTCCAAATATCCAAATCGTTGTGAATATACTGAACAAACATTTTCAACTTATGGCTATGTGGGTTTCTAGGATTGAAAATATAGGCTTCTTACAATTGGTCCATGTAAAGTTCTCTCAAAAGGTGACGGGAGGAATGCTTGCAAGTAATCTAACCACTGGCACTCACGCTGGTAGCATCCCCACCCATTGTTCTTTTGCTCAACATGCCACCTCGGTTTAGACCTAGCTTTTGGCAAATCAGTCTTGACCCTGCTCCACATGGGAACCGTACAGTCCGAACTGCCAGACCATGTACTCTCTGAAGGCGAACACAAACCAGGTTTGAACCAAGGTGGAAGACAAGAAAACAGAAGAAAGTAAGAAAGGTGGTGAGAGATAGAAAAAAACACTCTCCCTACTATAAAACAAAAATAAGAAAACAAAATATGAATTGGCAAAATCAAAAAACTTCTTGTCAAAAAGGAGGGACACAGGGGCGAGTTTAGAGAGGTCCAGCATACATGCCCATATCGTACTAAAGAGAAGTGGGTATGAAGTTCCTCTAAGACAGAGTGAACAGAAAATGCGAGATACAAATCGTGGGATCAAAAGAAGGTGGACAACATTGTCACTCGGTTGGAAGGCTACACGAGGGGTGTGTGCTGGGTAGGGGTGGGGGAAACTCCCTTCGGAACTAGGGCTCTCACACACCTAGCAAGCTAGGTGTCATGCTTCATCATATGTATCTAGCTAGGTCCGCCCTACTCTCAGTGAGAGTAGGGCGGACCTAGCTAGATATATAGTCTCTAGTTCTCCACCACTCTCCCCACTTTTTAATCAGGCAGTTTACCTTCTTGAATAAAATACTTTTAGAACTAATTGACTTGTTTTAATTCACTTCAATCCACATCTACACACGCTAGGCCCCTCACCTCCACTGCACCCAACGGCAGGAACAAAAGATCCCCGCTAAAGAGCCCCGTACTAGGTGCCCTTCAGGTATTGCAGCGCCGACCTGACGAGGGGCAGACTCATATGAAGCATGACACCTAGCTTGCTAGGTGTGTGAGAGCCCTAGTTCCGAAGGGAGTTTCCCCCATCCCTACCCAACACACATCCCTCTTGTAGCCTTCCAACCGAGTGACAATGTTGTTCACCTTCTTTTGATCCCATGATTTGTATCTCGCATTTTCTGTTCACTCTGTCTTAGAGGAACTTCATACCCACTTCTCTTTAAAATCAAAAGACTGCCAGCCAGTGTCAGACTGATTGGCTTTACCGGTGATTTTTTCCTTGTTACTGTATCAGGGCCTAATCCCGACTTGCTTTACAGCGGTTCCAACACCTTACTTTGTACACTTTTCTCATTACAGCAATAAGACTCGACACATGGTCTACAAATCAAAGCAGGCTATACAATAAAAAACGTGTAAGTGGCCACCTTCACTACAGACTCAGAATAGCTCTAAGGTTTACTGCCCAGTCCTCTTTATACCTCACAGTCCTTGCAGTGCCAAGAAGCTCCTCCCAGATATTGTCACCGCTATGGACAGGTGCAGGGCTTTCAACAATGTATTTTTGGTCTTAGCATCTTTCTGTGTCTTTCTACTTCTCTGTTGAACACAAGGTCTTAAGTAGGTCATTTTGCCCAGTTTCTTCTTCCTGATTCGTGTAACTCAAACAGCTACTCTGGTAAGATGCAGAACAGATATAATACAGCTCAATGGTGCCAGGACAGGGTTCACTGCTTACAAGGTAATGGTAACATCTAAAATTGCTATCACATCTTCTAGGTGCCCCATTCTACTGGTGACACAAAAGTCATCCCCTAACAAATTAAGATATCTTTGTCCCATTTGTAAAAAGAAACACCTAAAATAAATAAAAGAAATTGGGAATTGCACTGAAAATAATCAACCAAGAAATAAAAAGAATGTCAGAGCGAGAAGATGAAAAACCCAACAGCAGGGAATAAAGTGAGAACGCTGAGAAAAACGAAGACGTGAAGTACTGATGCCAGAAAGTAATGAAGTAAAGAGTGGTGAAAGGAACAATATGAAAACAAGTAAAATGTTAAAAAGGATAAAATAAAGACAACATAAAGAAGAACGAAGAAATATAGATAAAGTATGGAAGTTGGAATAAGAGAAAGGATACAGTAAGAATGAGAAAAGAAAATATTCTGGACAAGTGAAAGTCCAAGATACAAAATAGAAAAAAAGCAATGTGGAAAGTTGGAAGCCTATACAGGATGAAAGAATAAAATATAAGACTAAACAAATGAGAAGACAAAATCCATAGATGAATTGAACAATGAAGACATAAAAGAATGTATAAAGAGAATGAAGTGAGATTTAGAAGGCAAAAGTGAGAAAGACAACATGAGAGAAAAGACAAGAAAGCAGTTAGGAGAAAGGCACAGAACAGGAAGACAAAGAAATCAAAGCCAATGCACGCTCCTCTTTCATCCAAAATAGGTCAAATTAGCACAAGTTCATGGGCAAACTTGTGAGCAGTAGCACCACGCCAAGGTTTTGACCTTTGCTACTGAACATTCACACCATTCACACCTTCATTCAGGGGCTACCTTGCTTCCCATCAGATCTATAGACATTCGGTGTCCAGCTCCAGATAGGGCGTTTCTTAGAGTTCGTCGAGCTCAGGGCAAAATTCAATTTGCCTACTGGAGAACCCTGGAAAACAGCTTCTTATTTGGTGCCACGAGGTGACCTCATTAGGCCAAACCACACCGAATGCTCAAGTTGCGCCCCAAAATCACAGTGCATTTGACTGGCATCTCACTGGCTGTCTGCGGTCTGCAAGGTGTTTCTTGGTTTCTCCTCTCTGAAGGAACCAAGCAAGCACATGTCAGGCACGAGGTGATGCCTAATTTCTCCTCTCTGAAGGAACCAGGCCACCACCAGTTAGAAGCCTCGGAGACGCTGGAGCCGTCGTGGCCATCCTGTGAGTCTGATGTCAGTCTCGGTGCCCCAAAGTCCCTCATTCACACCGCTTTCACACCATTCATACGCTAGCTCACACACTGCACTCACACTGCAGGCATCCCTGACTATGGCTCTATATATAGCTAAGTGGTGAATGATGTCATAATATCTCTCAGGGGTGTGATGAGGTACATGATGTCACAAGCCTGCCAGGACCGGGGATGTGATGTAGTACCTGATGTCACAAGGGATTGATGGGAAACGCTGATAACACTCAAGGCTGCATGGACAGACGGGTGTTACATTATGTCGATAAGTGTAGGCCCGTCTGTAACATAACATCACAGAACCAAAAGATTGAGGGAAGGAAGTTAGTTACAATAAACAAATTATTACGGTTTCCTGTGTTCTCTTTATTGCGTACAGACTTTTATTTTGAACCTGCCTAGACAGACAGAAGCTGTCAGAGGATTTGTTTTAGAATTTCTCATTGTCTTGATTATTCTACAGATATTGTAGCCGCAGTGGTCAATAATTAACAATAGTCATCTCCTTTCAATGTCACTGCCAAAAAGAATCTCCTTCAAACCCATCGTAACAGAATCTGTAAAGGCGCTGGTGAGATGGGCCTAGTGCACTGCACAGGAATGCACAGCTTTTCATTCTGTTTCCTCCTATCTGCTCTACCCATTTCACAGGTGGGATTCAGGTATTCAAATGGCAGGGTACGAAACAAAGACTTAGAAGACACCCTGTATCTTTCTTCTGCACTGACTAGCAGAGCCTGACAGTGGCCTTATGGCTGGGCTCTGAGTCTTCATCTGTGTGAATACCTGTCTGCTGGCCTGGCTTGCCATAGACTCCTTCCTGTGTGACTCTACACAGCTTCAAGAGCATTGCACCCATTCATTCAATAGAAGGTAGTTCTGGGTACCCTGGGAGAGAAGGTGCCCAACAAAACTGTAGCCTTAGAATCTGCTCATTACTTCTCACAAAATAAACCTAAGACATCACACACAGCTGCTTCTTAAACATGAAAAAACATTTTATGTTATGCGCAGAGGCATTCCAAGGGTAGAATTTGCATTCCAAACATAGTTCTGACTATCCAAATTAGAAGAGTGGTTCCAATCTGCATTCTAATGGAATTCTTTTATTTCCTAATTAGAACTCTCATTCCAAACATAGAATGTCATTTACAAAGTAGAACTCATTCTAAATTAGAACTCAAATTTCATATTAGCAAGGCCTGAACATTACATAATGGCTTCATTGTGACATCACAGACACCTTCATTGCAAGTCTCGTTGCACATTTGATTTTGCACGAAAACTAGATTTCTGCTCCAACGGGTATTGCAAACAAAGTAACACTACTGCACTCTCAGGGTTTCTCATGTATACATTTGGGGAGGTAAAAGCTTGTGGAATGTGTCCATTGAAAACAGCAGGCAACTTGGGATAAGTCTGACAAAATCAGGGCAGAAAGGTGGACATCAGCTATAATTCTCCAGTGCAAGAGCACAGCTGTCACATGAGTGCCCATGCACAGTATAGCATGTGGCAGTCAATGAGCCTTCACACATTCACAATGTTCTATTAGTCAACTTCTCCTCTGCACCAAAGAAGAGGATGGACAGGTACAGGGCCATTCAACTGATCACAAGGAAGGGAAAGGAGAATGGGATGGTAAATGGTGATGGAATGATAAAGGGACTTCGTGTTACCTCTACATGGAACACACAAAACCACCTCATTAATATTAATTAGCTCTTTTCAGCTCCAGCAAAAACAGGTTAGTTGATTTATATTTAATCATATCTATATATTTATAATAGCTCCTAGTTCTTCTAAGATTGATAAAGGCTTCTAGTAAGCCGAAACGTGTCTCTCTCTTACCTCGGGTTGAGGGTGTAGATAGTTATAATTACAACCTATTATCCATAGGAAATCAGCGACATTCTATTTGAAATAACTCTCTTGCCGGTTGGCGTATCTTCGCAAAATTTTCAAACTTTGTGGCCCGCTCCGGTCCGCTCCTACCCTGAAAGTCTCGGGGGATTCGTCAAGCGGGGGCCGAGAAAAAAGGGGGTCCCAAACGCGTTTTCCCCATGCAATTTTCCATAGGAAACTTTAGACACGGCTACAGCCCCGAACTGCTGAACGGAATTACCAAATTTGGCAAAGAGGTAGTTCTTGGTTCAGAAAGAACCCTTTTTGTTAAATGGTGTAAATCCGTTCAGTAGTTGCATGAGAAAATCAAAGAAAAAAAGATAGGTATATCTAGGGCTGCGGATCCTCCCGAGGACGAGGCTTTATGTTAATTGGCTGTCAACACTCCAAATCAGGAAGTGTTGGCAGCCATTTCTATCCCCTCGGTAGAACCAAGGGGACAGAGACTCGAAGTGCATGCAAAGCGCACAAAGGGGCAGGGGTAGAAACACCCTGACCCCTAGAGTCTGCTCAGGGGTCCCACACAGGACCCCTGGGCAAAAATTTTTTTTTTTTAGAAGTCGGCAGGATCGCTCAGGGAGCGCGAGACTCTGCAGAAAAAAAAAAAAAATCGAGCGCGGTCTCCACGCGCTTCGATGTTATTGGCCCGGGTGGGCCAAGTCCCGAGGAGCATGCTGGGGAGGTTAATTTTATGTGTGGGGGCCTCTAAGGCCCCCAAGCCGGGGGACCACCACCGGGGCTTTATGGATGTGGTGCGGGAGGGCTCTGAGCCCTCCACGCAGCCGGCCACCACCTCCCGGGGCTTCTTTTCACTATATTTAAAAACCTGTGTGGGGGGCTCCAGCCCCACGCACGCGAGACCACCACCTCCTCGGGGCACTAAAAATGAAAATGGGGTCCGTTTTGGACCCCCAGCCGGGACCACCACCTCCCGGGGCTTTCTCGATGTAGGGAGGGCCGCGCGGCCCCCTCCTGGAAGCCCTTGATGGCCCTGGGGACCGCCACCCCCAGGGCCGGCTCCTGCAGTGTCCCGGGGTGCCTACCAGGGACACTGCTGTTTGCAGTGACAGGACCGGGAGCCTCGCGGCTCCGTCCTGTCCTAGCAAACTGCTCGGATATTGGAAGAGAGCAGGGAAACCTGCTCTCTCTTCCAATATCCAAACACCGTACTTTCACATGGGGAGCAGCATGTTAGCTGCTCCCATGCTGTCAAAGCATGCTGCAGCTCCAGTAGGACACGGGAAGCCGGCGGGACTGTGGGGGCTTGGGGACCCCATCAGTCCCAGCGAGAGGCCAGGCCCCGGGGATGGGGTCCCGGGGCTAAAAATAGGAAATAGGAAGAGGGGGCCACAGACTACCTATAAAAAAAGCGATCGGGCCCGCAAGGCCCCAGCCCCTTCCTTCACCACTCTGCAAACGCGCCCCTGGCGGCGTTTGCAGAGAGAACTAATCCCCTTGAATACTGGGGGTCCCTGGGGCCAACTAGCCCACTAGGAACCTCCAGTATGCGTCAGGGGCTGCCTTGCAGAGAGGTGTGCAGAGGCCACGCCCTTTACACCTCTCTGCAACGCAGCTCTGTGGCTTTTGGAGAACATGGTGGGCTAGTTGGACTCCAGGGACCCTCAGGATTCAAGGGAGTTAATCCCCGACTTAAAAGCGCGCCACGTGGGCGGCGTTTGCACAGTGGTGAAGGGAGGGCGGGGCTTCAGGTGACATGTGTGCAAACAGGCCCCGTGGCGCGTTTTAAGATGAGGAATTAAATCCTCTTCAGTCACTGAGGGTCCTGGGGCCAACTAGCCCAACAGGTACGTCCAGAAAGCGCCACAGAGCTGCGTTGCAGAGAGGTGTAAAGGGTGTGGCCTCTGTACATGTCTCTGCAACGCAGCCCCTAGCGCATACTGGAGGTTCCTGGTGGGCTAGTTGGCCCGTAGGGACCCTCATGATTCAAGGGGACTTAATCCCCCAACTTAAAACGCGCCACGGGGCGCGTTTGCACTGAGTGCCACCTCAGGCCCCGCCCCCTCCCTTCACCATTGTGCAAATATTCCTCTTAAAATCCAGCCGAAATACAATTCCGATTTACTCACCTGTTATCAGGAGAGACCTCAGTGCTGCATCTTTCAGCCCAGTACTGATCCTCAAAAGTAATTTTAACCGTACTTACCAGTAACTTGAATTTCCTTCCATAGGATATCATTGCCTGCTTTTGCTGAAAAAGTTTCTAAGTGTTGATTTTGAAACATACAAATATTCCTCTAAAATCAGCCGAAATCCGAATTCCGATTTACTCACCTGTTATCAGGAGAGACCTCAGTGCTGCATCTTTCAGCCCAGTACTGATCCTGAAAAGTAATTTTAACCGTACTTACCGGTAACTTGAATTTCCTTCATAGGCTAACATTGACTGGTTTCACTTGGAAATTCTTCTAAGTGTGGAGTTTTGGAACTTTAAAATATTCCTCTAAAATCAGCCGAAATACGAATTCCGATTTACTCACCTGTTATCAGGAGAGACCTCAGTGCTGCATCTTTCAGCCCAGTACTGATCCTCAAAAGTAATTTTAACCGTACTTACCGGTAACTTGAATTTCCTTCATAGGCTAACATTGACTGGTTTCACTTGGAAATTCTTCTAAGTGTGGAGTTTTGGAACTTTAAAATATTCCTCTAAAATCAGCCGAAATACGAATTCCGATTTACTCACCTGTTATCAGGAGAGACCTCAGTGCTGCATCTTTCAGCCCAGTACTGATCCTCAAAAGTAATTTTAACCGTACTTACCAGTAACTTGAATTTCCTTCCATAGGATATCATTGCCTGCTTTTTGCTGAAAAAGTCTTCTAAGTGTTGAGTTTTGAAACATACAAATATTCCTCTAAAATCAGCCGAAATACGAATTCTGATTTACTCACCTGTTATCAGGAGAGACCTCAGTGCTGCATCTTTCAGCCCAGTACTGGTCCTGAAAAGTAATTTTAACCGTACTTACCGGTAACTTGAATTTCCTTCATAGGCTAACATTGACTGGTTTCACTTGGAAATTCTTCTAAGTGTGGAGTTTTGGAACTTTAAAATATTCCTCTAAAATCAGCCGAAATACGAATTCCGATTTACTCACCTGTTATCAGGAGAGACCTCAGTGCTGCATCTTTCAGCCCAGTACTGATCCTCAAAAGTAATTTTAACCGTACTTACCAGTAACTTGAATTTCCTTCCATAGGATATCATTGCCTGCTTTTGCTTGAAAAAGTCTTCTAAGTGTTGATTTTGAAACATACAAATATTCCTCTAAAATCAGCCGAAATCCGAATTCCGATTTACTCACCTGTTATCAGGAGAGACCTCAGTGCTGCATCTTTCAGCCCAGTACTGGTCCTGAAAAGTAATTTTAACCGTACTTACCGGTAACTTGAATTTCCTTCATAGGCTAACATTGACTGGTTTCACTTGGAAATTCTTCTAAGTGTGGAGTTTTGGAACTTTAAAATATTCCTCTAAAATCAGCCGAAATACGAATTCCGATTTACTCACCTGTTATCAGGAGAGACCTCAGTGCTGCATCTTTCAGCCCAGTACTGATCCTCAAAAGTAATTTTAACCGTACTTACCGGTAACTTGAATTTCCTTCATAGGCTAACATTGACTGGTTTCACTTGGAAATTCTTCTAAGTGTGGAGTTTTGGAACTTTAAAATATTCCTCTAAAATCAGCCGAAATACGAATTCAGATTTACTCACCTGTTATCAGGAGAGACCTCAGTGCTGCATCTTTCAGCCCAGTACTGATCCTCAAAAGTAATTTTAACCGTACTTACCAGTAACTTGAATTTCCTTCCATAGGAATCCATTGTCTGGTTTTCAGCTAGAAAAGTTTCAAAGTGTCGATTTTCACAAACTACAAAATATTCCTAAAAAATCGCCTGTATGACTTAAACGCATTCTTTCAACTGTTTACAGGAGATGCACCAGTGCTGGATCCAGGATCCAACACTGAGTAAGAAAAAGTAACGATAACAGTTTTTACCTGCTAAGTGAATTTCCTTCCATAGGATAACATTGGTGATTCTATGAGAAAAAGTTTCTGTGTAACTTTTAAAGTACAATAATATTCACTTAAAAATCACGACTGTAACCAAAACGCTTTTACTCAACTGTTTACAGGAGATGTCCCAGGACTGAATCTAGGATCCAGTAATGTGGTTAGAAAAGTAATCCATAAAGTAACTAATTGCATTTAACTAGAAATTCACATTGAGCTGAATGTTGCATTGTGTTTGAAAATGTGTTGCCCATTGCAACAACTGTAACTACTGTACTTAAAAGTCTATTGCCTATGTGCAAAGTAATTAAACTAAAGTAATTCATTCTGAGAAAGTATTTTTTGTAATGTAATGTATAATGTAATTACAATGTAATTTAAAAAATAAAATATGTAAAAAAAAATTGTTTCTAAAAATTTGGAAATCAGTATGAAAAAAATGTATATAACAATTAATACATTTAAAAATTGTCATTTACAAAACCTTTGAAATTCACTGAAAAAACTGTAGGTTTCAAGACATGTTATAGTTACAAATTAGCATTTAAAAAACCTTTGAAATTCACTGAAAAAACCATAGGTTTCAGGGACGTTATAGTTACAAATTAGCATTTAAAAAACCTTTGAAATTCACTGAAAAAACCATAGGTTTTAGGGACAGTTATAGTTAGTTGGACATTGCACTCATACAAAACCCGTGAAATTCCCCGTTATAGTTAGTCCAGCTAACTATAACTCGCGCCCATAATGCACTGCTGATGGCGTCACATATTACATCACTCATGACATGGTCAGTGACATCACTGATGACATCTCAAATGACATCACTGATGACATCATCCACGTGATAATCTGATGCACCTCCTCACACTCTAATATAACCTTTGATACACCCACTCTAAATTACAGACTGCCATTCGCAAAACCATAGACACTCCAACACCAATAACTACATACCCACTCACTGATTCTTAGGTCTACGCACACACATCCACTCACTCACCCGTACAGTCACTCATACTTACGGTCACTCAGTCTAGGACTATCATATGCACTCATACTCCTATATAGACACTCAAACACCGCCACTCATCCATAGAGGTACTCACACACCTAGTCAGTCATGCAAATAATTAAACACACTACCATTTACTCACCTATACAGTTATACACACACCAGCTCACTTACTCATACAGATACTAGCACATTCTTATGCTCTTATACAATCACTGATACAAGCACACACGCATCCATACAGCCACTATCACAATCACTCACTCTACAGCTTATAGCTATTTATATACTCCAACACACATATATACTGCCTTTCACATATGTAGTTACTCACACATGTACCACTGGGACATACATTCACTCACTAACACACTCTTACACACACTTACCCACCCATACAGTCTATCACAGATGCACTCTTGAAACCATCCACCCAGTGAATCACCCACTCACACATCTATGCACAGAGTTGCACACACCCTCCCACACAAACACTCAGGCACCCATGCAGATACTCAGACAAGCATTCAATAACTCATATAGACACTCATGTAGCTATTCACAAACACATGCAGCCACTTACACAGCAACAGACAGACGGATACAGACATTCACCCAGTTTAGTCACTAACCCATGCATTCAGTAAGATACGTTAAATCACTCACTTATAGAGTCAGTCACGCACCTACTAAATCATCCATACAGACACTTACACACCACTCATTCTTCAATACGTCTTTTCCTATATATATTAAAAATATTTAAACTTTACAGAAACACACAGTCACTGGATGATGTCATCAGTGATGTCATCAGTGATGTCATTTGAGATGTCATCAGTGATGTCATCAGTGATGTCACTGACCATGTCATGAGTGATGTAATATGTGGCGTCATCAGCAGTGCATTGCGAGGCGCGAGTTATAGTTAGCTGGACCTAACTATAGCGGGGAATTTCCACGGGTTTTGTGCGAGTGCAATGTCAACTAACTATAACTGTCCCTAAAACCTATGGTTTTTGAGTGAATATATATATGGATATATATATAGAGCTACATATATGGTTTTTCACATATATGTAATGTGTTTCTCGAGGTCCCATGCATGGGCGGGAATATTCATGTGCTTATGACTATTGATGAGGATCCCCTGGAAGAGAACAGTAGTTTAACCAAGCATAGGAAAAGGGAGCATGAAAGAAAGGAAGAGAGAGAGAAGAAAGGAAAAAAACAAAAACATGAAGACCCTAGAAATTATTAAACAACCATGTTTTTAAGAGTCTTTTGCAGAAGGTAAGTAGGTTGTTGATGCATTTTGGCTTGAGGGCATTGAGTTCCATAGTTTGGCAGTAGCCACAGCAAACTCTTGCCTCCCCCAAGTGGCTTTTTAATTTTAGGCACAACCAAATTAGCCAGAGAGGATGATCTTAAAGTCTGGATGGGGTGTACCATTGTCTGATAGATTCTGGACCCTCGAGGTGAAGGGCCTTAAAGGCTATGCACAAGGATTTGAAAATCACCCGCTTTTTCACCGGGAGCCAGTGAAGTGAGGACAGAGATTGGGAGACCAACTGATGTTTAGATATCCCAAGAAGTCATCTTGCTGCTGCATTTTGGACCATCTGAAGCTTATGTAGTGCTTTCTTATGGGCGGTAAGAAACAAGCCCATTGCAATAGTCAGTTTCTGATAAGATGAGTGCAATGATCAATGCCTAATGCAAATCCAGAGGAATGAAGGAAGAACCTTCCTGAGTGACTTGAACAAGAAGAAAGAGGAGGAGGTGATAGCATTAGCGTGTCCCACAACGGAAAGTTTCTCGTCAAATTGGACTCCCAAATTTTTCACTTTGGGGACAGGAGAGCTCTCATTTCCTGAGGCCACCATTTGGGAGACCAGAACGATGGACGATTACCCAAAGAAGAACCTCGTTTTGTCTGAATTCAGCTTCAGACAGTTGTTAGACATCCAGCTCCCGATGTGTTGCATGCAGTCATGGAACCACTCGGCCGTCCTATCTAAATCTTCGGTGAATGACACCACAATCTGGGTGTCTTCAGCATATGTAACAACTGAGAACCCAAAACTTTTAACGTAAAGATTAAAAGAGTTGGACTCAGTGCCGAGCCTTGTGGTACACCACAGGGTAGTGTAAAAGATGAGGAGCTGTAGCCATTGGATTCCCACAAACTGAACTCGATCTGTGAGAAAAGATTGCAAGAGCTTGAGGGCAACGCCCTAATTCCTAACTCATGCAGACGGTTGATGAGAAGTCCATGGTTAACGGTGTCAAACGCTGCCGAAAGGCCAAACTAAGTTAAGGCAGCGTTGCCTCCCTTGTCCAAGGTTATGGCATTCTCCTTCCCTCTACACTAGCAGCAGCACTGCTTTCAGCTGCCGTGTGCCAGGCACACACCTATGTGCCATAATGCTAGGGTGCATGCCTGAGTCCAGCAGAGGTTTTGTACAGGAAGGGGACCCTTCCTGCACAAAGTATTATGCCTAGACAAGTTTAAAACCTTTTCCTACTTTGAATGTGTGCTGTGCAGTGCAGCACGCATACAAAGTAGGAAAAGAAGACAAAATTAAAACATTTCTACTTTTAACGCCTGCTTTCCAGTGGCATTAATTTTGGGCACTAAACCCTGTCTACTAATGTTAGTAGATTTGGGTTTAGTGTAAACAACTATGGGTGGTTGCATGGGAGCGCTCATGTACCACACATGTAACCCCTTAACTCAAAGTAATGCAAAGCAGCGTTTCACTGTGCTTTGCGTTACTTCTTCCATACAAACCAATGCTAATACCAATTAGCGTTGGGTTATTAATCCCAAATAGGTTTAGCGTCAGGTGAGCGATTACAAAAGTAACGATCACCTGACCGTCAATCTTTGTGAATCTGGGCCTGTGTATGTTGCTGGTGTGCAATGCAATATGTAAAAAGAAAGGGCATTACTCGTCACCTACATATCCATATACATATTGACAGTTTCTCAACACATGTGTAGTGAGATAATGATAAGTAGTACCTACCTGTCTACACACCACCATGACCTCACTGTCAGGACTTTGCCAACAGGACACCGCCAGCACAACGGGAACATCTAAATATGCTCGGTGCAAACCCACCGGCATGACGCCGACAGAGTACTGGTAGCCAGCCGAAAAGACCGCAGGCAGCGGCGATTATCCAGTCTGTTGATGCCACATCTGAATATAGCGGATGGAGCGCCGTCCGCTTGACAGAGATACTTGGGACCGCCGCCGCGAGCGACGGCGGTCATACTGGTAAGATCTAAACCAGGCCCCAAGTCAAAAGTAAGTCACACATACGCACTGGAAAATCTTTATTAACTGAGCCCATGGCTTGTGGCACAAATTATTTGAAATGTTTGTGGCAAAATTCATAACAACCCTTTTTTGTAAAATGTGTTTGGTGGAGAAAGAAACCGGTGGTTGGGCTTGCTTGCTTTTCTCTCTTGCCTGATACGATTCCAGGCGCCTCTTTACACCCCACCACCTTCATAGTTCACCAGTTACCCCAGTGCTGTAGAATCCCAGCAGGTCTGGGTTTACTTTGGGCTTTTAACAATTTTCTGTAGAGACAACTTGGGCTCCACTGAGCCAGCTCAAGGTCAACTTAGATTAATTCCGCATTATTGGATTCAGTGGCAGTAAATATTTCAAGCACAGTGATGTTTTACCCAGGGTGGTAGAAACCAGAATATTGAGATCTAAATGTGGTACACAAATCTGGTGTCCTCACATCATTTACAAAAGCATTGTCCCGTTAGAGTTAATAATAGAAAAGCTACAAGGAGTGGAGCAATATTTTTGAAACTTATGTCACAGTGGAAGAGGCTTTCAAAAATTCTAAACCAAAGAGCTCAAGACCCAAGTTACGTCTTCCTGAACCAGAGGGATAGATGTGCATTTCAAGCATGCGTTGTATCATTAGAGGAGAGGAAGACAGGGCACTGGGTACCCACTTGAGTGCGTAATATATGCATGATTTCGAGCATCACCTTTGTACAGCTACAGAGGATGGTCACCAGTAACAAGGGGATGCGGTCGCTTTTATTAACAGGTAATATTTTGGACAAACTGTAACCTCTACGATACTTACAGAAACCTAAGTTGGTTCTGTCAGCACCATCTGGACAGGATTAAGGACCAGGACCCTAGGTTGGAAAGAAGCGAGACCTTCATCTAAGCTAACACCGTCCTGGACATCTCCCAATTCGGATTCCGCAACAACCACAGCACTGAGACTGCCCTACTCGCCGCCACCGATGACATCCGCTCCCTCCTCGACCAGGGCGAAAAGGCAGCCCTCATCTTCTTAGACCTCTCGGCTGCTTTCAACCCCATCTCCCAGCACACCCTAGCCACCAGACTCCACGATGCCGGCATCCGTGGCAAGGCCCCTCAACTGGATTTGCTCCTTCCTCACCGGCAGAACTCAGCGGGTCAGACTCCATCCCTACCTCTCAGAACCGACAGAGACCAACTGTGGAGTGCCCCAGGGCTCCTCCCTCCACCCCACCCTCTTCAATGTCTACATGGCCCCCCTCGCCACTGGCTCCCAGTCGAAAAGAAGAATAACTTTCAAGCTCCTCACCCACGCATACACGGCCCTTCCACAACACCGGACCCACATACCTGACCAACCGCCTCTGCCTCCACACAAGCCCAAAAGACACCTTCGATCAGCTGATCTCTCTCTGGCCACCATCCCATGTATCTACAAGACCAGAACAGGAGGAAAGTCCTTCTCCTACATTGCAGCCAAAGCCTGGAACGACCTCCCCCTCCACCTCTGGCAAGCTCTCACATTACCCCAGCTCAGGAAAGACCTCAAGACGTGGCTCTTCGGATAACCCAGCACTCAACAGACCCACACCCCGTCACCCCCAGCACCTTGAGACCCTCACGGGTGAGTAGTTGCGCTTTACCAACACTGATTGATTGATTTGGCACAGCTAGGAGATAGACCTTTTATCAGGTGCTCAAGGTTAACACATGTATGTTAACAACATGTTGAGCTGGTTCTGGATCACATGCTCGGGTGGGTGACCATTCTGAGTAGCCAAAGCCACAGTCATGTCCCAGGCATCAACGACCCCAACATTGAGGCCCTCGAACACGTGCTTCATGACGAGGTACTGGACGTAGCCGTGGAAGTCGCTGTTGGTCTCCGCGTCGGTATGAAGCTCCCTGGTGTTCTCCGTCTTCACTATGACTTTGGTTGGGGGCTTCGCCGCAGTAAGCGCTCCACGGCTAAGCGGACTGTGACCACTCGCCTGATGAAGACCTCCAGCGGGAACGCCCGGAAGTGGAGGGCCAGGGTTATGACGACTACAGTGTAGGAGTTTCCGATCAGCTCGTTGATCTGATTAACGACACACGCATCATTGGGGATGGGGAAATAACTCATGCTGACAAATGGATGTCCATGCTTCTTCCAGAGGATTCTGAGGTTTCTCTCCATGTCCACAGCCAGGTAGTTCCTGTGCCATTCACCGCCACCATGGAGGTCCAAAAACCTCAGACCTGAGCAGGGGAACAGAACATTCAAGCATTAAACACAGGATGGATGAATGACTTTCAATGGCTGTTCTGAATTAACATAACATGTGTAATTGTAAGCGCGAGTTCACCGCGACAGGTATCTAGGCGCTGAATATCAGATGTTTAGTGCATTAGGTAGCTGGCGTGTATATGGGATGACATTTCAATATTAAATAAATCTAAGCAAGTGCAACCTTCGTTGCCAAGGCCTAGGGTAAGTTGAAGATCCATAGACAATGTGTATTTCAGCCCCCAAAGGTAGGCTAGTGATGCTATACAGTAACATACAAATGTAAGGTATTTTCATTACAGACTGCAATACCAACATCAGCATAAAAATGAGATCAAAGAGAAACCAGAAAAGATAAAACAGCCAATGGCAAAGTCAGCAGTGCTTGATTATTTGGTTTTTCCAATGCTTTAGACCCATGCTGTTCTGCACTGGCAAAAAAAGCCCTAGTGTGATGATGTATACATGTGCGTGCGTTATGATGCATGTACTCATACATGTGCATTCGTTACCATGCATTTATGCATACATGTGCATGCGTTACAATGCATGTACTCATACGTGTGCATTCGTTATCATGCATGTATGCATACATGTGCTACAATGCATGTATTCATTCATGTGCATTCATTATCATGCATGTACTCATACATGTGCATGCGTTATGATGCATGTACTCATATGTCTGCATTTGTTATCAAGCATGTGCTCATAAGCCTAATGCCGCTATGGCAGCCCCAGCATGATGATGTATATGCGTCTGTGCATCATCACGCATGTGCAAGTATGCATCATGATGAGGCAGCAGCCTTTTATTCTTTTAATTAACCATCAAAATATAGCAGACACCCACCTTGGAGCAGTAAAGGAGATTAAAATATAACACGTGTGTAAAAGTGCATAATTTAGAAAGAAGCAGCCCGGGTGCAAATGTCAGCTGCCTGACCTTCCAGACAAGGAAAAAGGTGAGGCAGGGCAGCAATGATGGAGCAGTCTGGCAACGGTGAGCGGCAGGACAGCAATCATGGAGCAGTCTGGCAATGGTGAGCGGCAGGACAGCAATCATGGAGCAGTCTAGTGAGAGGCATGACAGCAATGATGGAGCAGTCTAGTGAGAGGCATGACAGCAATGATGGAGCAGTCTGGCAATGGTGAGCGGCAGGACAGCAATCATGGAGCAGTCTAGTGAGAGGCATGACAGCAATGATGGAGCAGTCTGGCAATGGTGAGCGGGGGACAGCAATGATGGAGCAGTCTGGCAATGGTGAGCGGGGGACAGCAATGATGGAGCAGTCTGGCAATGGTGAGCGGGGGACAGCAATCATGGAGCAGTCTGGCAATGGTGAGCGGCAGGACAGCAATCATGGAGCAGTCTAGTGAGAGGCATGACAGCAATGATGGAGCAGTCTAGTGAGGCATGACAGCAATGATGGAGCAGTCTGGCAATGGTGAGCGGCAGGACAGCAATCATGGAGCAGTCTAGTGAGAGGCATGACAGCAATGATGGAGCAGTCTGGCAACGGTGAGCGGGGGACAGCAATGATGGAGCAGTCTGGCAATGGTGAGCGGGGGACAGCAATGATGGAGCAGTCTAGTGAGAGGCATGACAGCAATGATGGAGCAGTCTGGCAATGGTGAGCGGGGGACAGCAATGATGGAGCAGTCTGGCAATGGTGAGCGGGGGACAGCAATGATGGAGCAGTCTAGTGAGAGGCATGACAGCAATGATGGAGCAGTCTAGTGAGAGGCAGGACAGCAATGATGGAGCAGTCTGGTAATGGTGAGCGGCAGGACAGCAATGATGGAGCAGTCTGGCAATGGTGAGCGGCAGGACAGCAATGATGGAGCAGTCTGGCAATGGTGAGCGGCAGGACAGCAATGATGGAGCAGTCTAGTGAGAGGCATGACAGCAATGATGGAGCAGTCTGGCAACGGTGAGAGAGGCAGGACGGCAATGATGGAGCAGTCTGGCAATGGTGAGTGGCAGGACAGCAATGATGGAGCAGTCTGGCAATGGTGAGCGGGGGACAGCAATGATGGAGCAGTCTGGCAATGGTGAGCGGGGGACAGCAATGATGGAGCAGTCTAGTGAGAGGCATGACAGCAATGATGGAGCAGTCTGGCAATGGTGAGCGGGGGACAGCAATGATGGAGCAGTCTAGTGAGAGGCATGACAGCAATGATGGAGCAGTCTGGCAATGGTGAGCGGGGGACAGCAATGATGGAGCAGTCTGGCAATGGTGAGCGGGGGACAGCAATGATGGAGCAGTCTAGTGAGAGGCATGACAGCAATGATGGAGCAGCCTAGTGAGAGGCAGGACAGCAATGATGGAGCAGTCTGGTAATGGTGAGCGGCAGGACAGCAATGATGGAGCAGTCTGGCAATGGTGAGCGGCAGGACAGCAATGATGGAGCAGTCTGGCAATGGTGAGCGGCAGGACAGCAATGATGGAGCAGTCTAGTGAGAGGCATGACAGCAATGATGGAGCAGTCTGGCAATGGTGAGCAGGGGACAGCAATGATGGAGCAGTCTGGCAATGGTGAGCGCAGGACAGCAATGATGGAGCAGTCTGGCAATGGTGAGCGGCAGGACAGCAATGATGGAGCAGTCTAGTGAGAGGCATGACAGCAATGATGGAGCAGTCTGGCAACGGTGAGAGGCAGGACGGCAATGATGGAGCAGTCTGGCAATGGTGAGTGGCAGGACAGCAATGATGGAGCAGTCTGGCAATGGTGAGCGGGGGACAGCAATGATGGAGCAGTCTGGCAATGGTGAGCGGGGACAGCAATGATGGAGCTGTCCGGCAATGGTGAGCGGCAGGCAGCAATGATGGACCGTCTGGCAATGGTGAGCGAAGGACAGCGATGATGGAGCAGTCTGGCAATGGTGAGAGGCAGGATAGCAATGATGGAGCAGTCTGGCAATGGTGAGCGGCAGGACGGCAATGATTGGAGCAGTCGAGCAATAGTGAGTGGCAGGACGGCAATGATTGGAGCAGTCTGGCAATGGTGAGTGGCAGGACGGCAATGATTGGCGCAGTCTGGCAATGGTGAGCGGCAGGACAGCAATGATGGAGCAGTCTGGCAATGGTGAGCGGCAGGACAGCAATGATGGAGCAGTCTGGCAATGGTGAGCGGCAGGACAGCAATGATGGAGCAGTCTAGTGAGAGGCATGACAGCAATGATGGAGCAGTCTGGCAATGGTGAGCAGGGGACAGCAATGATGGAGCAGTCTGGCAATGGTGAGCGGCAGGACAGCAATGATGGAGCAGTCTAGTGAGAGGCATGACAGCAATGATGGAGCAGTCTGGCAACGGTGAGAGGCAGGACGGCAATGATGGAGCAGTCTAGTGAGAGGCAGGACAGCAATGATGGAGCAGTCTAGTGAGAGGCATGACAGCAATGATGGAGCAGTCTGGCAATGGTGAGCAGGGGACAGCAATGATGGAGCAGTCTGGCAATGGTGAGCGGCAGGACAGCAATGATGGAGCAGTCTAGTGAGAGGCATGACAGCAATGATGGAGCAGTCTGGCAATGGTGAGTGGCAGGACAGCAATGATGGAGCAGTCTGGCAATGGTGAGCGGGGGACAGCAATGATGGAGCAGTCTGGCAATGGTGAGCGGGGGACAGCAATGATGGAGCAGTCTGGCAACGGTGAGCGGGGGACATCAATGATGGAGCTGTCTGGCAATGGTGAGCGGCAGGCAGCAATGATGGACCGTCTGGCAATGGTGAGCGAAGGACAGCGATGATGGAGCAGTCTGGCAATGGTGAGAGGCAGGATAGCAATGATGGAGCAGTCTGGCAATGGTGAGCGGCAGGACGGCAATGATTGGAGCAGTCGAGCAATAGTGAGTGGCAGGACGGCAATGATTGGAGCAGTCTGGCAATGGTGAGTGGCAGGACGGCAATGATTGGCGCAGTCTGGCAATGGTGAGCGGCAGGACAGCAATGATGGAGCAGTCTGGCAATGGTGAGCGGCAGGACAGCAATGATGGAGCAGTCTGGCAATGGTGAGCGGCAGGACAGCAATGATGGAGCAGTCTAGTGAGAGGCATGACAGCAATGATGGAGCAGTCTGGCAATGGTGAGCAGGGGACAGCAATGATGGAGCAGTCTGGCAATGGTGAGCGGCAGGACAGCAATGATGGAGCAGTCTAGTGAGAGGCATGACAGCAATGATGGAGCAGTCTGGCAACGGTGAGAGGCAGGACGGCAATGATGGAGCAGTCTAGTGAGAGGCATGACAGCAATGATGGAGCAGTCTGGCAATGGTGAGCGGCAGGACAGCAATGATGGAGCAGTCTAGTGAGAGGCATGACAGCAATGATGGAGCAGTCTGGCAATGGTGAGCAGGGGACAGCAATGATGGAGCAGTCTGGCAATGGTGAGCGGCAGGACAGCAATGATGGAGCAGTCTAGTGAGAGGCATGACAGCAATGATGGAGCAGTCTGGCAATGGTGAGTGGCAGGACAGCAATGATGGAGCAGTCTGGCAATGGTGAGCGGGGGACAGCAATGATGGAGCAGTCTGGCAATGGTGAGCGGGGGACAGCAATCATGGAGCAGTCTGGCAACAGTGAGAGGCAGGACGGCAATGATGGAGCAGTCTGGCAATGGTGAGCAGGGGACAGCAATGATGGAGCAGTCTGGCAATGGTGAGCGCAGGACAGCAATGATGGAGCAGTCTGGCAATGGTGAGCAGCGGGACAGCAATGATGGAGCAGTCTGGCAATGGTGAGCGGCAGGACAGGAATGATGGAGCAGTCTGGCAATGGTGAGCAGGGGACAGCAATGATGGAGCAGTCTGGCAATGGTGAGCGCAGGACAGCAATGATGGAGCAGTCTGGCAATGGTGAGCAGCGGGACAGCAATGATGGAGCAGTCTGGCAATGGTGAGCGGCAGGACAGGAATGATGGAGCAGTCTGGCAATGGTGAGCAGGGGACAGCAATGATGGAGCAGTCTGGCAATGGTGAGCGCAGGACAGCAATGATGGAGCAGTCTGGCAATGGTGAGCAGCGGGACAGCAATGATGGAGCAGTCTGGCAATGGTGAGCGGCAGGACAGGAATTATGGAGCAGTCTGGTGAGAGGCAGGATAGCAATAATGGATCAGTCTGGCAATGGTGAGCAGCAGGACAGCAATGATGGAGCAGTCTGGCAATGGTGAGAGGCAGGACAGCAATGATGGAGCAGTCTGACAATGGTGAGCGGCAGGACAGCAATGATGGGGCAGTCTGGCAATGGTGAGCGGCAGGACAGCAATGATGGGGCAGTCTGGCAATGGTGAGCGGCAGGACAGCAATGATGGAGCAGTCTGGCAATGGTGAGCGGGGGACAGCAATGATGGAGCAGTCTGGCAATGGTGAGCGGCAGGACAGCAATGATGGGGCAAGGACTCGTATAAAGAGACTTGCTCGGACGCAATCCTCTCATATAAACCCGTAACGAAGTATTAAAAATGTATTGTCGTACTAATATGCACCACATTTCATATATTTTATATATAGGGAAGCTTGCCTATGTGTTTTACTAACAAGTAACCCGGGTGTGATTAAAGATGGCTGCTAACGCGCAAAATTGTATTGCGCATGCGTCAACTGCATCTACGCAGCATGACGTCTTAACGCTTGGAGGAAAATTCTGCTTCTGCGCACTAGCATCTAATATGGCCGCTTGGAAACTCATGTGCTAAGCATCTGCTTTGCTGAAACTAAAATTGAGTTATATACTAAATGCTAATGCATAAAAAGTCTTTATAAGTAAATGGGATTAGAGTACAAGTAGGTGGTATACAGTGAAACCATTTTATTTTGGAATTAATACTTTCTCTTTTGACTTCTCTATTAGTTCGTATTTGGGCCTCTGAACGATGCTAAAGTCCGCTACCCACGTGGTTTCTCCCGCCTGCGCAGAAATGACGAGTTCAACCCGGTGATGTAAAAGCTTGAAACTCGTCCAAGGACGTTCTTGGGACATGTCCTGGGAAACAGCTGAACATCCTGAAGAATCAATGGACGACTGAAGTTTGTATACATTGTTGTCAATAAAGTTTACAAATGCGGGTGGGAAATAAAGCATGGGAGAACAAATTAATGGGCGGGAACTTAAAACAATGAACTAGGGAAAATTATTGAAAACTTAGCATGGTGTGATGATCATCCCTTAGCTTGTCCAATCAGAAATAGGAGTTTCATAAAGCTGAAACATTTAGGGGTGGTACATGCCATTAAGAAAGTATAATTGGGGTAGTTAGTTAGATTAGGTGTGGGTGTTGCAGCCAAATGCTGAGAGACAGATGCTGTCCGAATGCTGATCGAATACCCGAAGAAGCAGACTTAGAATTTCAGAGCAAAATAGAAATTAGAAGAAGATCGCGGAAGAATCGAGGAGGAAGTTAGTGTCAGAGAGGGGTGAGACGCAGGCGTCGAATCCAGAAGAGGTCATCTATCCTGTCCTGAAGTACCAGTCACCTGAACTTTAAGGGGCCCATTAACTCTTGGTCAGAGGGGTCTGATTTTCGCACCATCCTAGGTAAATATAATCTGTGTTTGTGTCAATGTACTTCTCTCTCTAACCTCTCTTTCCTGGGGTACTTGTCGTTGTGAAATCTCATTTAATAGAATACTAAAATTGAATATAATGATCTTGCTTCCTCAGGATAAGATGGAGTTGACACTAATTTGTTTTGCTCATATGATAAATTAGATAAACATTTTAAAACTTTCCTGAGTCGGTTATTATTTTAGAACAATAGGGTAAATGAATTTTAGGTCATATCATCAATTACTTCTCAACTAAAACAAAGATCCATAATTGATAAAGCCCTTATATAAAATAGAACCCACGCCTTTTTCCCCCTCCCCAGCGGTGTTGACCAGCCTATGTGAGTGAGTGCGTTTATGGGCCCAGATGAATATATGGTGTTAGATTTTCGCAGGTTGGTAACCCGCTGCATCACAATGCTGGAGCCGTCTGGCAAATGGTGAGCGGCAGGACGGCAATGATGGAGCAGCCTTGCAATGGTGAGCGGCAGGACAGCTGGCAATGGTGAGCGGTAGGACAGCAATGATGGAGCAGTCTGGCAATGGTGAGCGGCAGGACAGCAATGATGGGGCAGTCTGGCAATGGGGCAGGACAGCAATGATGGAGCAGTCTGGCAATGGAGAGCAGCAGGACAGCAATGATGGAGCAGTCTGGCAATGGAGAGCAGCAGGACAGCAATGATGGAGCAGTCTGGCAATGGAGAGCAGCAGGACAGCAATGATGGAGCAGTCTGGCAATGGTGAGCGGGTGACAGCAATGATGGAGCAGTCTGGCAATGGTGAGCGGCAGGACAGCAATGATGGAGCAGTCTGGCAATGGTGAGCGGCAGGACAGCAATGATGGAGCAGTCTGGCAATGGTGAGCGCAGGACAGCAATGATGGAGCAGTCTGGCAATGGAGAGCAGCAGGACAGCAATGATGGAGCAGTCTGGCAATGGTGAGCGGGTGACAGCAATGATGGAGCAGTCTGGCAATGGTGAGCGGCAGGACAGCAATGATGGAGCAGTCTGGCAATGGTGAGCGGCAGGACAGCAATGATGGAGCAGTCTGGCAATGGTGAGCGCAGGACAGCAATGATGGAGCAGTCTGGCAAAGGAGAGCAGCAGGACATCAATGATGGACCAGGCTGGCAAAGGTGAGCGCAGGACATCAATGATGAAGCAGTTGGGTAATGGTGAGTGGCAGGACGGCAATGATGGAGCAGTCTTGCAATGGTGAGCAGCGGGTCAGCAATGATGGAGCAGTCTGGCAATGGTGAGCGCAGGACAGCAATGATGGAGCAGTCTGGCAATGGTGAGCGGCAGGACAGCAATGATGGAGCAGTCTGGTGAGAGGCAGGACAGTAGTGATGGGGCAGTGTGGCAGTGGTGAGTGGCTGGACAGCAATGATGGAGCAGTCTGGCAATGGTGAGCGGCAGGACGGCAATGATGGAGCAGTCTGGTAATGGTGAGCGGCAGGACAGCAATGATGGAGCAGTCTGGCAATGGTGAGAGGCAGGACAGCAATGATGGAGCAGTCTGGCAATGGTGAGCGGCAGGTCAGCAATGATGGAGCAGTCTGGCAAAGGTGAGCAGCAGGACAGCAATGATGGACCAGTCTGGCAAAGGTGAGCGCAGGACATCAATGATGAAGCAGTTGGGTAATGGTGAGTGGCAGGACGGCAATGATGGAGCAGTCTTGCAATGGTGAGCGGCGGGACAGCAATGATGGAGCAGTCTGGCAATGGTGAGCGCAGGACAGCAATGATGGAGCAGTCTGGCAATGGTGAGCGGCAGGAGAGCAATGATGGAGCAGTCTGGTGAGAGGCAGGACAGTAGTGATGGGGCAGTGTGGCAGTGGTGAGCGGCTGGACAGCAATGATGGAGCAGTCTGGCAATGGTGAGCGGCAGGACGGCAATGATGGAGCAGTCTGGCAATGGTGAGAGGCAGGACAGCAATGATGGAGCAGTCTGGCAATGGTGAGCGGCAGGACAGCAATGATGGAGCAGTCTGGCAATGGTGAGCGGCAGGACAGCAATGATGGAGCAGTCTGGTGAGAGGCAGGACAGTAGTGATGGGGCAGTGTGGCAGTGGTGAGCGGCTGGACAGCAATGATGGAGCAGTCTGGTGATGGTGAGCGCAGGACAGCAATGATGGAGCAGTCTGGTGAGAGGCAGGACAGTAGTGATCGGGCAGTGTGGCAGTGGTGAGCGGCTGGACAGCAATGATGGAGCAGTCTCACAATGGTGAGCGCAGGACAGCAATGATGGAGCAGTCTGGCAATGGTTAGCCGGTGACAGCAATGATGGCGCAGTCTGGCAATGGCGAGCGGCAGGACAGCAATGATGGAGCAGTCTGGCAATGGCGAGCGGCAGGACAGCAATATTGGAGTAGTCTGGCAATGGTGAGCGGCAGGACAGCAATGAGGGAGCAGTCTGGCAATGGTGAGCGGGAGGACAGCAATGATGGAGCAGTCTCAGAATGGTGAGCGCAGGACAGCAATGATGGAGCAGTCTGGCAATGGTGAGCGGCAGGACAGCAATGAGGGAGCAGTCTGGCAATGGTGAGCGGGAGGACAGCAATGATGGAGCAGTCACACAATGGTGAGCGGGGGACAGCAATGATGGGGCAGTCTGGCAATGGTGAGCGGGAGGACAGCTATGATGGAGCAGTCTCACAATGGTGAGCTGGGGACAGCAATGATGGAGCAGTCTGTCAATGATGAGCGCAGGACAGCAATGATGGAGCAGTCTGGCAATGGTGAGTGGCAGGACGGCAATGATTGGAGCAGTCTAGTGAGAGGCAGGACAACAATGATGGAGCGGTCTGGCAATGGTGAGCGGCGGGACAGCAATGATGGAGCGGTCTGGCAATGGTGAGCGGCGGGACGGCAATGATGGAGCAGTCTGGCAACGGTGAGCGGTGGGACAGCAACGATGGAGCCGTCTGGCAATGGTGAGCGGCAGGACAGCAATGATGGAGCAGTCTGGCACTGGTGAGCGGCACAGCAGCAATGATGGAGCAGTCTGGCAATGGTGAGCGGCAGGACAGCAATGATGGAGCGGTCTAGTGAGAGGCAGGCCAGCAATGATGGAGCCGTCTGGCAATGGTGAGCGGGGACAGCAATGATGGAGAAGTCTGGCATTGGTGAGCGGCAGGACAGCAATGAGGGAGCAGTCAGGCAATGGTGAGCGGCAGGACAGCAATGATGGAGCAGTCAGGCAATGGTGAGCGGGGACAGCAATGATGGAGCTGTCCGGCAATGGTGAGCGGCAGGCAGCAATGATGGACCGTCTGGCAATGGTGAGCGAAGGACAGCGATGATGGAGCAGTCTGGCAATGGTGAGAGGCAGGATAGCAATGATGGAGCAGTCTGGCAATGGTGAGCGGCAGGACGGCAATGATTGGAGCAGTCGAGCAATAGTGAGTGGCAGGACGGCAATGATTGGAGCAGTCTGGCAATGGTGAGTGGCAGGACGGCAATGATTGGCGCAGTCTAGTGAGAGGCAGGACAACAATGATGGAGCAGTCTGGCAATGGTGAGTGGCACAGCGGCAATGGTGAGCGGCAGGCCAGCAATAATGGAGCAGTCTGGAGTTGTTGGGTTGGATGCAAATGTTGCAAAGGAGACAAAGCAACTTGGAACAGGGAGGGGTGGGGGCAATGGTGGTGGTGGGTATTTTATTTTTAAAGCCAAGTGAGATAGGTAGCTTCAGGGGTAGCAATGTACGAGGCTTGCAGGTGTGGAGCTATGAACTGGATGGGATGGTATGGGCTGACATGGTGACGCAGGCACAGGTGAGAGAGAAGAAAAACACATGCACTGACATGAGTGCTAAAAGAACAAGCATTGGAATTGCAATAGGTCTTGCATTTTCTTGAGTTAGAGCTATTGGTGTTGTCAATGTCTTTTACCCATGTGCTATGGAGAGTAGTATGTAGTGGAAATATGTCGGTTGGATTGGAATTTCTAGTTGTGGAATTGTGCGGCGTGGAATTATGTGGTGTGGAGTGGATTTGTGTATAGGAATTAAGTGCCATATTGTGCAGTGGAATTATGTGGATACTAATTATGTGGTATTGAGTGTACTGGAATTATGTGGAGTGGGATTGTGTTATGGAGTGGAATTATGTGGAATGGTATTTTGTGTTGTGGAGTGGTATGTAGTTGAGTTTAATTATGTGGTGTGCTGTCGAATTTTGTGGTGTAGATTGGAAATGTGCGGAGTTGAATCATGTGACGTGGAACAGTGTGGATAATAACACTAACTTGTCAATAGCAGCACACCACAGAAGCAACCATGTTGGGCAATCACGCAAGATGACCAACGCTAAACAGCAAGTATTGAAGAACACATGCACACGAAAGCACACATACAAATGATATAACTTCACTACCATCACCCTAGCACACTGATTCTCACGTTACTGGTGTGTACATACCAGAACCCTGCAGCAACCCTCAGTCCAGGCAGCACAGAGTACTGCGCAAAACACATTGCAGACAGCTCAAAGCCATGCCGCACAGACAGCTCAACCAGGGGCCCGGCGTGCAGTACTGACAGGGGAGACGGCAGTCTAGGGAACCAAGCCAATGCAAATGGCCATCAGACTAAGTCTTAAGCCAAGTGGCATCCCATTTAAACAAAAATAAAATCAAAGTAAACAAATCTGGCTGAACAGCACTCCAAAAATAATTTAAAAACCAGTTCCAAAGTCGGCAGCTCTGGTTGTTAAGCCACATCATCTCTCCTGTACGGAGTTGAAATATAAATTCCTTCTTATTATCCTTTAAAAAAGAGGCCAAGAACAGTGAGCTTTCAGGTTGGCCTGGTGCCTCTGAACCAGCCATGTTTACCCGCTGACTTATTTTAGTGAAATATAATCTGCCGGTTGCACGTGCATCCGTTTGACCGGTGCATTCACATGCTGAACCTGAGGTCTGCAGGTTGCACGCACATCTCTTTGACCGGTGCATTCACATGCTGAACCTGAGGTCTGCAGGTTGCATGCACATCTCTTTGACCGGTGCATTCACATGCTGAACCGGAGGTCTGCAGTATAGACGCGCATCTTTGACTGGTGCATTCACATGCTGAACCGGAGGTCTGCAGGTTGGACGCGGATCTCTTTGACCGGTGCATTCACATGCTGACCCTGAGGTCTGCAGGTTGCACACGCATCTCTTTGACCGGTGCATTCACATGCTGACCCTGAGGTCTGCAGGTTGCACGTGCATCTCTTTGACCAGTGCATTCACATGCTGATCCTGAGGTCTGCCGGTTGCACGCACATCTCTTTGACCGGTGCATTCACATGCTGAACCTGAGGTCTGCAGGTTGCATGTGCATCTCTTTGACCGGTGCATTCACATGCTGAACCTGAGGTCTGCAGGTTGCATGCGCATCTCTTTGCCCTGTGCATTCACATGCTGAACAAGTGGTCTGCAGGTTGCACCCGCATCTCTTTGACCGGTGCATTCACATGCTGAACCGGAGGTCCGCAGGTTGCACGCACATCTCTTTGACCGGTGCATTCACATGCTGACCCTCAGGTTCGCAGGTTGCACACGCATCTCTTTGACCTGTGCCTTCACATGCTGACCCTGAGGTCTGCAGGTTGCACGCGCATCTCTTTAACCGGTGCATTCACAGGCTGAACCTGAGGTCTGCAGGTTGCACGCGCATCTCTTTGACGGGTGCATTCACATGCTGACCCTGAGGTCTGCAGGTTGCACGCGCATCTCTTTAACCGGTGCATTCACAGGCTGAACCTGAGGTCTGCAGGTTGCACGTGCATCTCTTTGACCGGTGCATTCACATGCTGACCCTGAGGTCTGCCGGTTGCACGGCCATCTCTTTGACCGGTGCATTCACATGCTGATCCTGAGGTCTGCAGTATGGACGCGCATCTCTTTGACCGGTGCATTCACATGCTGAACCTGAGGTCCGCAGATTGCACATGCATCTCTTTGACCGGTGCATTCACATGCTGACCCTGAGGTCTGAGGGTTGCAAGCGCATCTCTTTGACTGGTGCATTCACATGCTGAACAAGAGGTCTGCAGCTCACGCGCGCATTTCTTTGACCCGTGCATTCACATGCTGAACCTGAGGTCTGCAGGTTGTGCGCGCATCTCTTTGACCTGTGCCTTCACATGCTGACCCTGAGGTCTACAGTATGGACCCGCATCTCTTTGACCGGTGCATTCACATGCTGAACCCGAGGTCTGCAGGTTGCATGCACATCTCTTTGACCGGTGCATTCACAGGCTGAACCTGAGGTCTACAGTATGGACCCGCATCTCTTTGACCTGTGCCTTCACATGCTGACCCTGAGGTCTACAGTATGGACCCGCATCTCTTTGACCGGTGCATTCACATGCTGAACCCGAGGTCTGCAGGTTGCATGCACATCTCTTTGACCGGTGCATTCACAGGCTGAACCTGAGGTCCGCAGGTTGCACGCGCATCTCTTTGACCGGTGCATTCACATGCTGACCCTGAGGTCTGCAGGTTGCACGCGCATCTCTTTGACCTGTGCCTTCACATGCTGAACCTGAGGTCTGCAGGTTGCGCGCGCATCTCTTTGACCGGTGCATTCACATGCTGAACCGGAGGTCTGCAGGTTGCACGTGCATCTCTTTGACCGGTGCATTCACATGCTGACCCTGAGGTCTGCCGGTTGCACGCGCATCTCTTTGACCGGTGCATTCACATGCTGACCCTGAGGTCTACAGTATGGTCCCGCATCTCTTTGACCGGTGCATTCACATGCTGAACAAGTGGTCTGCAGGTTGCACCCGCATCTCTTTGACCGGTGCATTCACATGCTGATCCTGAGGTCTGCAGTATGGACGCGCATCTCTTTGACCGGTACATTCACATGCTGAACCTGAGGTCTGCCGGTTGCACGCGCATCTCTTTGACCGGTGCATTCACATGCTGACCCTGAGGTCTACAGTATGGTCCCGCATCTCTTTGACCGGTGCATTCACATGCTGAACAAGTGGTCTGCAGGTTGCACCCGCATCTCTATGACCGGTGCATTCACATGCTGAACAAGTGGTCTGCAGGTTGCACCCGCATCTCTTTGACCGGTGCATTCACTTGCTGAACCGGAGGTCTGCAGGTTGTGCGCGCATCTCTTTGACCTGTGCATTCACATGCTGACCCGGAGGTTCACAGGTTGCACGCGCATCTCTTTGACCTGTGCCTTCACATGCTGACCCTGAGGTCTGCCGGTTGCACGCGCATCTCTTTAACCGGTGCATTCACATGCTGAACCTGAGGTCTGCAGGTTGCACGCACATCTCTTTGACCGGTGCATTCACATGCTGAACCTGAGGTCTGCAGGTTGCGCGCGCATCTCTTTGACCGGTGCATTCACATGCTGAACCTGAGGTCTACAGTATGGACCCGCATCTCTTTGATAATTTCTTGCTGTTTTAGCATTTTTATGTATCATGTTTTACTCTGTTTACTGTTTTTATGCCACCAGCTCCCCTGTGATTTTTTTTTTTTTTTTTTTTTATCTAGATATTTTATATGATATAAGATCAGTTTTTTTAGACTAATTGATATAATGTTTTTACCATATGTATCTCCCCTCCCCCCGTTTATTCTAACTGTTCTATTGCATAAGGGAACTCCAGTTAACGTGGTATTGTGTCAGTTTGTAAGTCTGTATGTTTTGCTGATGCACGTTGTCTTTCATGATTTTTTTGATAATCGAAATAAAGACATATTTAAACTGAAAACTGATATTTAAACTGAACCTGAGGTCTACAGGTTGTGCGCGCATCTCTTTGACGGGTGCATTCACATGCTGAACCGGAGGTCTGCAGGTTGCACGCGCATCTCTGTGACTGGTGCATTCACATGCTGAACCTGAGGTCTGCAGGTTGCACGTGCATCTCTTTGACCGGTGCATTCACATGCTGACCCTGAGGTCTGCCGGTTGCACGCGCATCTCTTTGACCGGTGCATTCACATGCTGATCCTGAGGTCCGCAGGTTGCACGCGCATCTCTTTGACCGGTGCATTCACATGCTGACCCTGAGGTCTGCAGGTTGCACATGCATCTCTTTGACCTGTGCCTTCACATGCTGAACCTGAGGTCTGCAGGTTGCGCGCGCATCTCTTTGACCGGTGCATTCACATGCTGAACCGGAGGTCTGCAGGTTGCACGTGCATCTCTTTGACCGGTGCATTCACATGCTGACCCTGAGGTCTGCCGGTTGCACGCGCATCTCTTTGACCGGTGCATTCACATGCTGATCCGGAGGTCTGCAGTATGGACGCGCATCTCTTTGACCGGTACATTCACATGCTGAACCTGAGGTCCGCAGGTTGCACGCGCATCTCTTTGACCGGTGCATTCACATCATGCTGACCCTGAGGTCTACAGTATGGTCCCGCATCTCTTTGACCGGTGCATTCACATGCTGAACAAGTGGTCTGCAGGTTGCACCCGCATCTCTATGACCAGTGCATTCACATGCTGAACCGGAGGTCTGCCGGTTGCACGCACATCTCTTTGACCTGTGCATTCACATGCTGACCCGGAGGTTCGCAGGTTGCACGCGCATCTCTTTGACCTGTGCCTTCACATGCTGACCCGGAGGTCTGCCGGTTGCACACGCATCTCTTTAACCAGTGCATTCACATGCTGAACCTGAGGTCTGCAGGTTGCGCGCGCATCTCTTTGACCGGTGCATTCACATGCTGAACCTGAGGTCTGCAGGTTGCACGCACATCTCTTTGACCGGTGCATTCACATGCTGAACCTGAGGTCTGCAGGTTGCGCGCGCATCTCTTTGACCGGTGCATTCACATGCTGAACCTGAGGTCTACAGGTTGTGCGCGCATCTCTTTGACGGGTGCATTCACATGCTGAACCGGAGGTCTGCAGGTTGCACGCGCATCTCTGTGACTGGTGCATTCACATGCTGAACCGGAGGTCTGCAGGTTGCACGCGCATCTCTTTGACCGGTGCATTCACATGCTGACCCTGAGGTCTGCCGGTTGCACGCGAATCTCTTTGACCGGTGCATTCACATGCTGAACCTGAGGTCCGCAGGTTGCACGCGCATCTCTTTGACCGGTTGTTGCAAAGTCATCCTGTGCCCTGGGCACCCCCAACTTTTTGCTGAATGGTACTGGTGGTAACTGATTTTGACTGACCCTGGGCTCTGCCTAACCAGGCCCAGGGCCAGTGCTAAGCTGAAAGAGACATTAGAATACAGTTAAAACACCTACATACACTTGGGTACACAATGGTATGGTGGGGTACCCCTGTGATTGGCATGACCTACCCTATAGGCCCCTAGTATATAATAGGGCAGGGGGATTGAAACTACCTAGAAGTCCCTAGTACCCTAGGGCATGGCAGTTTAGAGGCCAGCAGCTCTTTTTGCACTTGCATGTGTGCACTGCTGAAGCCTGAGGTCAGTTTAAAAACAGCCCTGGGTGCCAGGACTGCTTTTAAAAAGTAAATTGTGCCCAAACTCGACTTTGGTGTTTGGGGCACTTACAAATGGATAACCTACAATGTTTTGGCATATTAGGGACCCCCAGGGTCTCCCCTAGGTGTCCCAGGGGTGGGGGGTCAGGTATTTATAAGGTACACCCTTATAAAATGAGTTTTTATATGCCTGAGTAAAGTGAAATTTTACATTTCACTCCCCACCTTGTGCTAAAGTGCTGCTCAAATTCGACTTTGATGCTAGGAGCACTGGGGAGGAGGATCTGCAATATTTCTACAGATTCAGAACCCCTAAATTCTCCCTTAGTTGTCCCATGGGGTGGGGGTCCCTGTAGATATAGGCAGAGTACTTATAAAATATGTTTTTGTAAGTCCTGGTGCTGGAAAAATGGCCCAAGTCATTTTTCCCATTGCAAATCCCCTGTTACATAGGTTAACATGGTAGGAAGTTATTGATTAATAACTCTTGATAGGAGAGGGTTAGAAATGCCATTCAAAGACTTCCCAGAATGGTATTATTAAATTCAACAATATCATATTGTTGAATTTCTCCTAAAGTGTACAGACAAGAAGTTATAAGACTTTCTTGTTTGTAGGTCCAGATTCAGCCTTCCAGTGGTCTGCCCTGATTGGTCAGAGTTTAGTGGATTAGCCAGGCTGCCTTGAAGAGGTGATAAAGAGCCCCTCTGCTGGGAGGGCAGTGTGCTGTTCCATAGGAATGCCAGGCCAGGGGGAGGAGTCGTAAACTATGTTCTTCAAAGAGGGGAGCAGAGAACAGTGTAATTTACAACTCTGAACTTGGCACCTCAGGCAGATGGTAGGATTAAGGAAGGTATGAGCAGATGCAGGGGGGAGAGTCTAAGTAAATTAGCCATCCTAGGGGTGTGTTTAGCCAGCGCTTACCTCCTTGCTGGAAAATCAACCATTATGGTTTTGCAAGATTTGATGCACTCTGGGACAAAATAATGCCACACTCTACAGGATGTGGTCATAACTTTGAGGAGTTACCCTGCTCCCATTGGTCAGAAGTGACCTCCTGAATGACCCAGAGAACTTGGAATAAGTATCCGAGAGGGCAGAGCCCTCCAGATCTGCTGCTTGAAACTGAAGAGAATCAGAAGGGTCTGCTTGCGCTGAAGATTTTTAAGTGCATTTCCAAAGGCCAGGACTCTGAGTTTGCGCCTTTTGCACCATTGGAAACTACAGCCCTGTGGATCAAACCTGCTTCAAAAGGACTAAAGAGTGGACTCCCTGCAAGCTACAGGTTAACAGAGCTCACCTGGACATCCCCACAAAGAATTCCCAGCCTGGAGAACCAGTGGATTTGTAAGGGTTTTGTTCAAGTGGATTGCGGAATTGAAGTTTCACACTTTCAAGGACCCTCTTGGAGATTCCAGAACCTTGGATTGTGTGTTGGATACTTTGGGACCCGCAAGCAGAACTTCAGGAAGGAGTTCTAACTGGACCCCGCTTGCTGAAGAAGGCGGCACAACACAGTGGTGAGAAATTCTCCAGAACAATTTCTAAAGGTGTGTCCCTGTCAGAGAAAACGAAATGACTGAAAGGGGCACTGTTGGCTTCTAAGCACTAGAAAGTGACTAATCTTTAAAGATTCATATCTCTGGTTCCCTACAGTGGATTTTTTTTCATTTTGGTGTCATTTAAAAGATAAAAATAATACCTTTTGTATAAATTGGTGTTGGATTTTTATTTTGTGTTGTGTCTTAATTATTTACGGAATTGTTTTTTTAAATGCTTTACATACCTGTCTTTGAAGTTAAGCCTGCCTGCTCGCAGCCACGTTACCAAGGGTTGAGCATAGGAATAATTTTCTAAGACCTATGCTGAGTCCTACCATGTGTTAGTGGCCTTATTGCCAGTGGCAGACCTACATTTGCCCCTACCAATAACCCACTTTCCAACACCGGTGCATTCACATGCTGAAGCTGAGGTCTGCAGGTTGCACGCGCATCTCTTTGACGGGTGCATTCACATGCTGACCCTGAGGTCTGCAGGTTGCACGCGCATCTCTTTAACCGGTGCATTCACAGGCTGAACCTGAGGTCTGCAGGTTGCACGTGCATCTCTTTGACCGGTGCATTCACATGCTGACCCTGAGGTCTGCAGGTTGCGCGCGCATCTCTTTGACCGGTGCATTCACAGGCTGAACCTGAGGTCTGCAGGTTGCACGTGCATCTCTTTGACCGGGTGCATTCACATGCTGACCCTGAGGTCTGCAGGTTGCAAGCGCATCTCTTTGACAGGTGCATTCACATGCTGAAGCTGAGGTCTGCAGGTTGTGCGTGCATTTCTTTAACCGGTGCATTCACAGGCTGAACCTGAGGTCTGCAGGTTGCACGTGCATCTCTTTAACCGGTGCATTCACATGCTGAAGCTGAGGTCTGCAGTATGGACGTGCATCTCTTTGACCGCTGCATTCACATGCTGAACCGGAGGTCCGCAGGTTGCACGCGCATCTCTTTAACCGGTGCATTCACATGCTGAACAGGAGGTCTGCAGGTTGCACGCACATCTCTTTGACCGGTGCATTCACATGCTGAACCGGAGGTCTGCAGGTTGCACACGCATCTCTTTACCCGATGCATTCACATGCAGAACCGGAGGTCCACAGGTTGCACGCGCATCTCTTTAACCGGTGCATTCACATGCTGAACAGGAGGTCTGCAGTATTTACGCTCATCTCTTTGACCGGTGCATTCACATGCTGAACCGGAGGTCCGCAGGTTGCGCCGCATCTCTTTGACCGGTGCATTCACATGCGGACCCTGAGGTCTGCAGGTTGCATGCGCATCTCTTTGACCGGTGCATTAACATGCTGAACCTGAGGTCTGCAGGTTGCACGCGCATCTCTTTGACCGGTACATTCACATGCTGAACCGGAGGTCTGCAGGTTGCACGCGCATCTTTGACCGGTGCATTCACATCATGCTGACCCTGCGGTCTGCAGTATGGACGTGCATCTCTTTGACCGGTGCATTCACATGCTGAAGCTGAGGTCTGCAGGTTGCATGCGCATCTCTTTGACCGGTGCATTCACATACTGACCCTGAGGTCTGCAGGTTGCATGCGCATCTCTTTGACCGGTGCATTCACATGCTGACCCTGAGGTCTGCAGGTTGCACGTGCATCTCTTTGACCGGTGCATTCACATGCTAACCCTGAGGTCTGCAGGTTGCACGCACATCTCTTTAACCGGTTGTGAGAAGTTGGCCTGGTATATGCTGTTCACTAATTAAAGTGGACACCTTGCACCAGGGCAAATCGACTCTTATGGTAGATAGGTTTAAGACAACCTTTTAAAGAAAGCTATCCTAGTGGTAGCTGTGGAGAGCAGCCTTCAGGCTAAGTCTCGGAGGAATGTAAAGCAGCTTGTTTTACCATATAATCTCTTGAATCACCAAATGAAAAGACACCACACAGGTATATATATCAAATATATATGTATTTATTTCTAAATAACTCTCTACTAATCTCTTTATGAGATTAGAAGACAAACATATGCACAAATCAACGTTTCACAATAAGTTAAGCACAAAATATGGCTGGGGCCCTAGGGGCGTACCAGACCATATACTAAGTAAGAGACTTAGAAACAACGACTTGCAA